>NW_019059559.1:914926-987978 GCF_000696155.1 Zootermopsis nevadensis | reverse complement strand
TCTAAATAACAGGCTATACGTTTTTAGGCTGAGCTGGGTTTATCGAGAGGCCTGTAGACACGGCAGCAGAACTGCTGTAGCTAAGAAATTGCCCCCTCCGCTACTGCGTACACAGTAATTAATCTCCCAAAGTAGCAGATTCACAACGAAAGCTACGGGACTGAATTGGTCTTCTCTTCACTTGGAAACGAATCCTGTTTCTGCACCATCTTTTAATCGACTTCATTATAATGGTGACGTTCCTCATCAGCACAAGCTCGAAGGCTAACACTCATACTTCGCATTCCAGACATTCCAAGTTCGAATCTCGGCTGCGAAACCGATAATCTCAGTGGTCTTCCTCACATCCACGATACAAAATATTGAACAGGATATATATGTTAAACTAATCGCCCTTCCACATTCGTCATTCAAAGTCGTTTTCCTTCATTTTACCACTCTAGTAACATTAAGATTTGAGTAGAAATCCGAACCTCTTCCATATGTATTTTTCTCCATTCCTGTTTAATTGCATGTCTTACGTCCGAATATCTTCGTCAACTCCTCCTTCAGCATAATACACAAACACACACACATAAAAACAACTCGTCTGAACGTACTGAACACTTTTTGGTTGTTTACTCTTTATTTTAATATTGCGTTAACAAATAAATTGTTCTTCTACGAAGAGAAGGTTTTTTTAACAAATTTACATTTTCTTCAGAGGTCTGAATGTGTAAAGAATACAATTTCAGATATTCCAATCCATGTACTGACATAAGTTTTCATGGGTTTTGTGTTTGAATTACAGAACTGCATGAAACAGCCAGGGTTTAGTTGAGTTGCTGGACTGACAGCAAACAAACCCAGGGAGGTTTCATCGAATGCTTGTGCACCAAAAAAAGACGTGGTGATACTCCCACCAGGTCATATACTTCATAACACTTCCCACGTGCGGATTTATTTATACAAAACGTTTGTCAATAGACTTTATTTCCATTGCAACTGTAATTCCACCGATCTAAAGAACTAAATGGAACAGACTTATTCATAAGAACTAAACTCTATCCTCCTTACTTCACAGCCAACTTTCACTTTTTAAGTATCAGACGCAAGAAATGTTACGTAGCTAATCTACATACAAGATCCTTTATTGAAAAGCTTGAAAGTCGTTCAACAAGTCAAGAAACTCATCGCTTCTCTTGAAAACACTGCCATGTTCAAAACAATCTAAAAATGAAGCACGTTCTGAGTCAGTAGAATCCAATCCAAAACACACAATCCATGTCTTTAAAAAAATGGTTTTAATATACTTCCACCTATGTCTTGGTACGTAGTAGACTCTTCGCTTCAGATTTATCGACTACAGATTTCGAAGACGGGGCGGATTCTCATATCCTCATGCGTGCTACATGCCCCGTCCACCTCACTCTAATAGGTCCACTATTACTTGGTGAAGACAGCAGATAATGAAACTCCTAACGGAGTAATTTTCTTCATTTTCCTGTTACTTCCAGTCACTTGGATCCACATACTTTTCTCATAGCCCTCATCCCGAACACCTTCAATCGATGGTCTTCCAGTAGTGCCAGATACCAAGTCCTACGGCAGGTAAAATTATAGTTTCATCCTACACATTTTAATACGTAAATGTTCATTCAGGGGATGTGGATAAGTAGGATTATTTTGTATACTATGTAATTCCCTATCCACTCTATTCATTCACTGCAAATATACTGCAGACTGGAATAATAATTAGTAGAGATACTATCTTGTATATAGTCAAATGTTCCAGCGTTAACTGAAGTTAAATCACAGTACAGAAAAATCTGTGTTTCCCTGCAAGCCTACTTCATTAAGAATACACTTCACATTACAAAATACTTCAAATAATTATTTTATTTTAAAGAGGTGCGTATTTTTATCTTATATCTTCATTCTCACACGATGAGTCTTTTGACAAACTTCTATGTGCACTTGACACATGGCATGGGCCACAGTGTATAGTCTACAAAAAGTTGAAAGCACTGTTGTACAGTATCAATCACCACGATTTCATGACGTGTAGTGGGAGCTGCTGTGAAGGTCCACGTATTCTTAATCTTGACCCCAGAAGAAAGCGAGCGAACACTTTAACACTCCTGCCTCTTTAAAACAGGGAAGACCGAAACAAAATTCCATCCACAAGTTATAGCGCAGATCTGCCAGCAGTCCGTGCAGAAAGCTAGGTAAAACGAATGGCGTCTACAACAGACTACACCAGCCTTTTACGTTGTGCAGTTGGCACAACTGCCCGTAAACAATGTCACTGCAGAGAGAGGCAGAACTAGCCGTGTCCACATCCAACCCAGGCACTGTTTACATCTTTGAAGCGAATTTGACGCCTCACCAGTTCCTCGGACTAGGACACATTTTAATCACCTCAGACCAGAGGTACACATTACTGAGAGATGGTCTGCCTGAAGTAACTCCTCGCCCTATTACCCCTTTCAAAATGGTGACACGATGATAAAAATATAAAGGGGTCCTTTCAACCTAAGATAATTGCATTAGGCGGTGTACGAAGCTCTCTGCAAAGGATGGCAGAAAGAAACAAATTTCAAACAAACTCGAATTATTTTGTGTGCTTACCAGTTCTATAATTTTACATTTCGGATGACCCCACCAAATACTGCATGGATGGTGTATAAACTAAAAATTTTAAATTTGTGCTTTTTTGGTCGTCATCCGGTTTATTTTGCATTCCTCTTCATTTTATACTGCCCTTCTTCGTCTTCTTTTGCATAGCTTGTTCCTTCTCCCTCTGTCCTTTATTTATCATTTCTTCCTTAACCTTCCTGTCTACCTCGATCGTCGTCTTCCATTTAATTTACTCCATAGTTTAATCCTTGCCTTTCTCCGTCTTCTCATCATCATACTTGTTTATCTTCTACTTCCCTTTCTTCTCCATCATTATAATCTACACTTTTCCTACCCATCATCTGCGTTATTTCCTTTCCCTTGTTTTTCTTTTTCTTCTCCTGCTTCGTTGTCAATTTTATAAAGTAGTTAGTGTAGGATACTGAAAATTGCACTTTAAATATTCAGAGCACGGTGATAACCATATGTACCGTCTACTTTACATTCAGGAACTCTGCATTTTTCTCACAGCGTGTAGTTATTTTTAAGTTTTGTATGATTCTAAAAAAAGCAATTATTCCCTTAACCAACATTACACGAACAAGCATTGTAATGGAGATGCGTTGTTGTTTCTTTGAGGTTAGAACTAACTCTGAATTACATTTAGATAAACTTCGCGCTTCGCACGGTTAACAAAGCAAGAATAAGACTTCTGAAGCAAAATTAAAGAGTTTGTCTGGCAAAGTATTAGGCAGACAGATGGACAGAAGGACCAACAGACAGGCAGTACAAACTTCAAGGAAGTGATGTTTCGTCAGCATTAAAATCTCGTGTGATCAATACATCTTATTACTCCTTCCAATACTCCTTTTTCCTCGTCAACCTAACTGAGAACTCTCTTCGAAATATGATTTTATATCACCGCTTCAACACATTCAGACCGGTTATTTCCGTAGTCTGAAATTCTGTTACAACATTTTATACGCGTATAAAAACAACGCCTGCTACTGATCTCATCAAACGCATTTCATCTGCGCTTAATTCTTATCGTTCTATTATTTCCCAGACTTCTGATCCATATTGAAAAAGGACCTGTCATTCTTTCAAAAACGTTTGAGTAACAATGATGGTTTAATTATTTAGATGACTTTAAGCGCATTACGTTACTTAAAATGTTATTAATTTACTCTATATACCCTATATTTTATCAGGGACCTGATGATGGAGGCAGCAAGGACCTCTGAAACGTCGGTAAACTTCTACTAGACTATACAACGCAACAACACAGAAGACAGCCATCTTCAAACTCACCGCCGTCAAAAGCTCAAATCCTACAAATAACAAAGAAATAGTAAGAGGTGATGATTGGATTAAACTGGGCCGAAGAAACAAGTATTATACATATATGGTGATAAACCTTCATAGAAGGTGGGAAGTTTCTTGACAAGTTAAACGACCACCAGTTTCTCAATGAGAATGCTGCTCCGTGTAATTGCTTCTGTGCACTGTTTCAAGAGAGGAAATTCGAACCAGCTGAAACACGCAACATTTCCACAGCAACCCTCCATTGAACTATATCGTGAACAACTGAAGTCTAATCCGTATCTACGTATCTCGATTCCTTAAATCCATTTTAATATTATCTTCCATATATACCTAGGTCTCCCTAGCGGCCTCTTTTGCAGTATTTCCTAAATACAATTTTATACGAATTTCCCATCTCTCTTGTTTTAAATAAGATTTTAATAAAATCAACCGATATTAAAGTTTTAAATGGATTATAACATTGCACATATTCGTCCTCATTAACAATAGGGTCTATTTATTTTTGTGAGCGAGTGGCAAGTGTGACAGATAACCGAGTGATTTCGCATTTGTGTCGTTCTGTTGGAACCGATTTCTGATATCATTCGGAGGCTAACTGTATTTGTAAACTGCGTGTTCCTCTCACAGGTGGATGGCATCTTTCCATTGTTTCGCGACGCAACGTTACCCCGTTTTAACCGAAAATACAACACAGTATAATAAGTAAGCTGTCGCGTGAAAGGTTTAAATATTTTGTGCGTCTGCTCTGATATTCATTTCAGCAAGGGTTGTTAATCAAGGGACGAACAAAAAAAACAAGACAACACGTCCGTGCGTGTTTACTGGGAGTGTGTCCGGCGCGACTTTATTACATTCTGAGGAATCTCGCAGCGGTACATGACAGTCCCCTGCCAGATTCACTCACATTGCTATATACAAGAGCAGAGAGGCGAATTTCATCCAATTTCCTAATGCAACACTTCGGACGAATCTGTGCGTTCCACGTCCGTTAGAAGTAAAGAGCAAGACGATCGGGGGTTGGGGGATAGCACATAAGGAAGCATGTACTGTCCTAAATACAAGCAATTCCCAACGCCAGTAATTTGTAAATCACTGTCTCAATTCCGATACTGGTAATAATTTTGTTTTGAAGATTTCTGTCTTCTGAGTTGTTGCGCCGTGTAGTATGGTAGATGTTTACCAACGTTTCGGAGGCCATAATGCCTCCGTCATCAGGGCGATACTACACGGCGCAACAACCCAGAAGACAGAAATCTTCATACCCACCGCTGTGAAAACCTCAAATATTACAACAGTTTTCCTTCTACCCTTAAGTAATGACGTAGAGGAAACAGTTTCATCCCCACAACTATTCGTTTTTGCGATGTGAACGGTTAATCGATCTTGTTGTCCCCACTTCTACGTCATAAAACTCTTCGTTTCTTCAGCTTCTTTATCGTGCGTTCTTCACAATAAGTTTATTAACTAAATGCATATAGGACTGGTCCTGTCTGTCCGCATGAATAAAATCGAGAACCACTGAAAGCATTTGAATAAAATTCGGTATTGACATCATGCCATTGAGGACGACAGTAAAATCTTACTTTACAATTTTTTTACAATTTGTATTACCAACATGGCGGGAGAAGAAACGTGGATCGATGCTGGATCCTGTGAGGTGAGATCGACACTCGTGTCCTTTCGAAACATCATCATACAACGGTGTACAGTCAAAGATTTTCGGAAAATACAAAACCTTGGACTCTAACTTCTTTGTATATTGTAAAATAAAAACATAATGGCGGCATAATAAATAAAGTTGAGAATCCGATCCCATTCGTCCAAGAGAAGTACACTACTACAGAGTTTTGAGGTAACGATATTGATTTATGTTACTTAAAAAAGACATTAACATCACATTATATGTATAGTCAGAAACTAAAATTGTCTGAGTAAGAAGACTGGCGTAATCTTTCATTCTCAAATTCATAATTTTTAAAGAACGCCAAGTGCGTATTCCGGCACGGAATAGATTTTTTCAGCCTTTTTCCCGTACTATCTCCGGTCTGGTTACTAGGAGACCGAATAAAGCATACGTGCAACGTTGTTCGCTCAGTAAGCATGCGGTTTACTGGATAAACCGATTTAGTTTATGTTTTAAAGAATTATCACCAGAATGCGCATGGAAACGTTAAATACTGGATGCATTTGTTTAAATATTCATTTCAGCAAGGGCTGTTAATTAAGCGGCAAACTAAAAACACAAAGTTGGCTGTCCTGTGGGTTGTAGTGCAGTGTGCTCTGGTAGAAGAAATTTCTGAAATTAAACTGAAAACGCGACACATCTGAGCGTGTTACCTGGGAATACATAATCTCCTTTCGGATTTATCAGAACGTTTTAAGTTTCAATAATTATTTGTTACCTACAGTACACTAACGTTCAATTGTGATTTATTACATCGTTCTTTAATGACTAGTAAAGTACTCGCAATGTTACTGCGGAAAAAGTAGAGAAATATTACTATTTCATTAAAAAATTTCCCCACAACCTATAGTAGTTCTGGTCTGAAAATACAAAACGTGAGTCTATAGCTCAATATCATATAAAAATAAAAGCGCTAAACCCTAAAATATTTGCCATTATAATATTATATGCAGTGATAAATTTTAAATATATCCGTCATGATTTTACTCACTACATTTTTATGAATAGCAGTTGGGCTCTTTTATCCACCTCGGGCTCCCTGCAAAATATATGTGTGAAATTATGTATTATACAACGATCATTTCAGAAAACGAAGTAATTAAATATTCACTCTGTAGTTTTATTTGTGAAGTTATTAGACGCTATATGGACAGAAGAATGTACCTGATATCAACATTACACAAATTATGAATCATAATAAGGTTTTACGTTTACAATCTTTTAATGATAGTCTAATATGCATGTAGTTACGAGATTCACATACTATTAAAGTGTACGGAAACGGGGAGGTGGAGGGAACGGCTTCTGGTTTACCGTTGGCCTTCAAGAAAATAATAAGCTGTACGAAGGAACGGAGGGAATTTTCTGTGCAAAATAAGAAGCAAAAGACAGGGAAAAATCAGGAATTTAGAACTGCCACTGGGGTAGTAGGCACGGTAGTAATAAGGAATAGTTATGTGCAGTAGCATTAAGGAAGAGTTGTAGTAAGAAGTAGTGCTAATAGTGCTACCTATGTAAGGACTATGGTCGTGAGAACCTGGTGTTAGGCGGCCACAGATCTCTGTATAGAGTTCTCAACCATATATATATATATATATATATATTCAATTAATTTATTTATGTGTTTGCCAACAGCAAGAAGCCAATAACAGGCAAACACTGATAAGTGTACAATAATAATGAATAATAAAGAAAAATATTACAAAAAGAGGTTAATTAAACTTATACATGTACAGTATTAAATATAACAGCCAATTACAGGGACGCCCAAAGAAGAAACAAATTTATACACAAAGAAAAATAAATGAAGAAATATAAATACAGTAGGGCCCTGCTTTTATATATAAATATAATAAAATAAATAAGTGAGTTGTGCGCTTAAATAAGCAATTAATTATTTCAATAGTATATTTTAAGAGATTACAAAAAACGTAGAGTTACTTCAGCTAGTCAGGAAATATTATCTACAGCTGTTCCATACATCACGTTTCTGATTTCGACATTGTGTGTATTTAACGAAATACAAGGAGATAATAACGGACACACTGCCCATCTGTAGTATCTTCGCTGTGAAGTGTCGATGTGAAAATAGATTTGTAATAGTAATTCTTTAACGACGCTTTGTCTACTGTACTCGGATTGAAATGAAAAAATCTGAACATATAATAAAATTCTGGCACTAGTTTCTTCCAGCTAACAAAGTGATAGTATCCACACAATAAATGTCAAATGGCCCCATCTTCGTTTACTTTATGACATTTGGTTGATGCTGGAAACAATCAAAAAACCTTCGTTTCGGTGAAGGGACATAGACTCCCCCACCAATATTAGCGAGTTCTGAGCCGGGGCTTCCTCTAATTGGTTCCCTCGGGACACAGTGACTGGACAGTGTTCTAGAGGCGACAGGGAAATTGTGAATTGTTCCAAATGTTAAAAGCGCATTACTTTTTGTACCCGCATATGATTTTATCGAGCTGTGTAAAAGGCACATAAATGAACCATTTCTAGCTATTGCAGGGTACAAACCTGTTAGTACATGACACACATTTTCACAAGGTACATTTCATATATAAAAAGTACCTTCACTCCGAGAGCACCCGAGATCCCGGTCAGAGAGAAGACCCTAGTTGAGAACTGAGGGTATTTTAACGATGCTGCTGCGCGCCTGGTGGAGCGGTGATAGACGAGTACGAAATAATGATGAAGTGATGATTAGCATGAGGGAACCGAACAACTCTGATGAAATCCTGTTTCAATGCCGAGATTATAACTGGAATTCATCCGGAATTTAACCCGGTTCTCCGCTGTAGGAAACCAGCGTCTGAGCTATGAAACGGTTATTTCATATATGTATATATATATTATATATACACATATATATAAAGTTTTTGACAATACGGTAGCTCGTTTTTCATTTTAACGTAAAAGGACGTTAAGTACTCTGGTGAGAGCCAATACACGAAGCTAGTCGTGTTACTGTTATAATATAATTAATATTATGGTAACTTATTTGCATTAACTTTACTATCACTCCGACATAACTTCTAATTGCCTCCCGCCATCATGTTTGTAATTGTCGACGTTAAAAAAACTCATCCACACAGAATATGTAGTAGTGTTAAGTGAACTTCACATGCCTCCCTCCAATGGATCGTTATTTACCGCCATAAAACCAAAGGTTACATACAGATTTTGAGCAGATGCAATGTTGTTGATTCATATGAACAAAAAATTACGTTAAACTGTTGCATGTTTTTGAAGATTCATTACCATACAAAACTTCATGACTGTAATACATAGTGGCAGAAAAGTAACTTTCATCTCAGAAGTTTGCATGGACACTGTCCGTATAAAATCAGAAAGTGGAAAGGTTGTCTGCCGTTCATGGCACGATGCTCGTACCAAATCTAATAACAACGACATACATTTATAAAGTTATTAGCCAGACGCAAAGGAGTTATGAAGACAGAAATACTCTTTCTTTCCTCGTAACACAAGAAAATTGTGCAAATATACGGCAGACAAAATGTATGTAAATGTAAAAATTCGACGTTCATTTCGCTGAGATCGAAACCCCTGTCCCTCAAAGAGAGGTTTGCATTCGAAACCCTGAGTTTACGTATATTCAGACATACAACAGTTAAAGGACATAAGGGAAACTGCGTACAAAGTGCGGGTTAGCCTACGCCTGAACCATTGCACTTACCTTTGGATGTTCCTTGACCGGAACCAACACACGGATGGTGACCTTTATGGGTTTTTCCTTGATGATATCTGCAAACCGCCTGTCCTCATTGTTCGCCCGGTTGCCGTTACTAGTGGAGTGCAACGAACGGCCCCCATTCTGCAGCCGTTCCAGTTCTGAAACCAGAACGTGATTTTAGTGTCAGTTTTATTGTACTGTTGAGAAACACGGGAAAAATTATCATTCCCAAGCCCAACAACAACTTAACCGTAACTCAAATCTAGGGAAATTTTCTGTTTGGACTCCCTTGCTCCTGTAATATCCTCATCGAAATAAAAAATCTAAACACCATTTCTCTACCGCGCTTAGTTTCTGAGCTACAGAAACCACCTTACCGGTACTCCAACCCAGAGGACTTCTCCGGAGTTATGACCTTTCTAAAATCTATTTATGGCTTCAGTAAGTGAGAGTAGAGAGTCTGAAGCAATTTGGTACAGCATTTCTGGAGCTATAAGCGTACTTAAGTACATACCACCAATGTAGGATTTGAGATTTTCACAGTCATGCGTCTGAAGATGGCTGTCTTCTGGGTTGTTGCGCCGTGTAGTATGGTAGATGTCCATCGGCGTTTCAGAGGTCTTACTGCCTTCGTCATCAGGGCATCTTCTGAAACTTTTGTCGAAATCTACCATACTACACAGCGCAATAACCCAGGAGACAGCAATCTACATACCAACAAAATCAATTTTATACAGCTATAACACAAACCATTCTAAACGTCTTGGTCCACGTGTTATTTAACGGCTTTGTATCAAACACAGAAGCCATTTGCAGTTCACAGACAGTACGATCACACAAAGGTGACTGGAAAAGATTAACAGGAAGCGATCATGACCTACTGTGTGGTACTATCCCAACACTCGCTTCAAATCTGAGTAAAACCACGGAAAATAATCCTAAGAGCCAACACGTACTCGAACCTCGCAGCGGCCCCTTCCTGAATACCGTCACTACTAATCATCAGGTGATTCGAATTTGAAAGGATTAATTTCTTAACCTTTCTGTAGAGACTGGTCTTGTTAACTGGAGACTTTCACGATTTATTCCAGTGCTTCCAAACAAATGCTGGAATACAACCTTTTGTTTCTACGCTCTTCTCACATTACACTAACGAATTCTTTCTTCCCAGTGTAATTTAAGTAGTTGGGTACGAGTAATTAAATAAAAGAAAACAAGAAAAGGTACACGGACGATGGAGCTGTCGGCGGCCATTTTATGTGACAGAGAAATAAGCCAAATTGCTGAGAAAGGAGAGCACAGTTACAAGGGAACATTTGTTTCGCCGAGAGACGATGAAAAGCAGCTGCAGAGGCAACTTGTTGCACTGGAGAAATAGATGATACCCCAGGGGCAAAGCTCTTTGCCTTACGTCCAAGAATGGCTTTGTAGTCTATTCATAAGCAGTCTTATCTATCACATAGAAGCAAGTGAAAGATAACACAACAATTAACACACGTTTAAAGCTTTTGTCCTGTTCGGATACAAAAATTAAAATTGTTTATTCCATTCTTGTGTTACGAATGGCGTACCTAGGGACAGGTAAAATCACGTGTATTTTAGAGTCCTTCAAAGTAAGTACAGGCTATTTATAATAGTTTTTATCCTTTACAATATTATTGTTTTTGTGCAATAAATGAGCCGTGTTAAAAGATATTCCTGTAGGGGCTTTACGTTTTCAGATGGTCTTTGTGATATTAAAATGAGAAAAAGTCAGAGATTTTGGTAAATGTGACCTTCTGAGTTGTGATTCCGTCCGTCATGCAGGCGTCACATTACAAAAAAAATTGGTAATGACAAAAGAAGTTTCTTTATAAAAGTACATTGTTAAAATTACTATTTCTTTGATGTCAGGAGTTTTTTTATTATGTTCTCCTGTTTAGCATAATTATGTGATTATTTTTATTTCCACTGTATTGACAAGTTTTAACTTTGAGGTTATCTGTAATTGGGCATTTGGGTCTTGATGTAGCACACAAAACTCAAGAATTATTAGCATTAATTTTACACTGCCTTTATCGTACTTGGCTGTAATTGGCATTGTTTGGCTGCTGTTAAGCACTTGAATAAATTAAACAAATTTAATTATTAGGACTTCGCATTTTATAAGCCAATATACGTAGTATCATGGAGCAGGATATTTGCTCTACTTTTCAGCAAGTATCATTAAAGTGATCAAGTAGAATACGGCCAGATAAGCGTCTCATGTGGCACACATTTGTAAAATGAGAAATGTATAAATTTCTGTTGCAAATTCCGACAGCTAAGACGATGATATGAATACAATAAAAATGGACGTTAAACAAATAGTGTGGAGGTGGTGAAATTGGTTAATTTTCTTAGGATATATGCTGATAAAACACGGTAATGGCCCTCGGGTTCTGTACTGAACGGGGAAATCCATGACCATCTACTTGAACAAGTGTCTTTTCTCAAGACAGACTCAGCTTCCTAAAATCATCATCATCATCATAATTAGTATAACTTAATTCTATAAATGGAGAGAAATATACAAAGGAATAAATATCAACACTTTAATATAAATATTACGGTTCAGTGCGATATAAATTAATTCTCTCAGAAACTCTTATCCAACAAATGAATTATTCACTGGCTTCATAATTCTCAGGCCAGCAAGAAGCCTTTCCGAAAATCGGATCATTCAGTTGCACGTCTTCTACAAGTAATTCAATCTTCTATCCACCGCGAAACCTGTTTGGTGCATCACTCGCTTTATTAATTAGTTTTCTCTGAGAATTTTATCACTACGCTGTCCTCTCTGTGGCCTAATAAGGTCATGGTATATTTAAGGATTACAGAAGAGACCTGTAGCCTTCCTTCAGCTATCGTATGATCGCAATTATCGCCGGATATTCGACGCAGAGACGCGAAAATTTGAAAACGTCAATAATCCTCAGACCGCTGCTTCCTTTCCTGCTGCTTTCAACAACGCAGGCGGTGCGCAAGGCTGAGCCGTGCTAAACTCTCCACAGCCTGGAACCGAGCAATGCTGAGCACTGTTAAATCTGTTAATGCCAAACCAAGTGCTGTACATCTGAATCTTGGGTTTTCATATTACACACGATAAGGGAAAAGAATTCTTAATTCAACGCTGGCAGTAAGAATTCCACAATTCTTCCGTTTTCCTCATCTCTTAGCGTCGTCGCAATAATTCAGAACATTTATATATTTATTTAGATCAGCATCAACATTTTGTTTCCATATACACCGACGTCCCTCGTCTTGGTGTCCCAAACAAAATTTTGCAGGTATTTCATATGGACTGAATTAAAATTCACTTTGGGCAGATATTCTCTAATTGTAAGCACTAACAAGGAAAATCTGTTAACCTTCTTAAACAGATTTTCGTCAATTTAATTGGTCAGTCCGTCGCTAATTAATGAAATCCTGTTTACCATGTTCACACTGAGAATCAGACGAACCTTACAAATACAAAATACAGCGTAAGTGATTGTTAAAGCAGATGGTTCAAAGTTAAAGGGTTGACCAGAAGAAATTCTTTGTATTGCTCGACGAATCAAAGAGATTCTTCATGCGTGGGGTAGGAAAATCCATCTGCTGGCTGCATCGATCCGCGAGTAGAGACAGGTAGTAACACACAGACTCAAGACGTCGAAAAGAGAAAATAATAATACTATAAATCCAAAGAAAAAAAGATGAAAGGTGGATACAAGTTCATGATACGACAAAGACAAGGTACTAGATTTAAGACGAGCAAACACGATACTTTGTATCCGGTTGAAAGCCGTTGTGTTTCCTACACTGGACAACGCTTTACGTGACTGCTCTAAACAAACTTCTTCCAGCTTTATATTTCTATTAAGACACGCAGTACTTACAAAATGCGGAAAACACACCTTTCATGCGAAAAGTTTGTCGTTAGAGAACCTGTTTTATCTCACAAATACGATTTTGATACTATTGACTGTATACTGACGTATCTGAGGAGAATTCAATTTTGGTTTAAATCGGTCCAATGTTACTTCTGCTTCATATTAAACTGAAAATTTTCCTTAAATAAACGTTTCACCGTGCACAAAATGAATACTTTATGTAATAAACAGATCTTATTAACAGCTTTATTATATGCATCAAATATGTTTTGGCATTATATAGGCCTAGCCTGTACAGTGTGTCCGTAAAATAATGGTGAGATAACAAACAGTTATAATTTTGGAACAAAGCAAGATAGAGACATGAAATCAACGTCAAAATAAAGATAAACTCTCCAGTTTTTCGAAACATAAAAGGGTTCTAGCGCAAGCGCATGCGCGCTGTTACAAGGTCAATAGACGCGTGAAGCTTGTTAGTCGCCATGATTACGGTGCAGAGGAAGGTTCAATGTGTTTTGTGGCTTGCTAAGTTTGAGTCAGTTACACTTGTTAGGCGTGTGTAATGAAGAACCACCATACGAAAATAACATTCGCCTTTGGGACAAACAACTTAGAGAAACAGACAGCCTACTGAAGCAGTCACGTCCAGGACGACCATCAGTGTCTGACGATGCCATTGAAGCTGTGCGAGTAAGTTATCTGCGTAGCCCGAAGAAATCAGTGCGGAAGTGTTCTGTAGAGTTAGGCGTTTCAAAAACAACTGTTCGCAACGTTTTAAAGAAACGACTACGCTTTACTGGTTATAAAATTCAGGTGTTACATAAAATTTATCCACAGGACAAAATTAAACGATTCTAATTTGCTACAGACATTCTGGATGGGTTAGATCATGTTGGGGAATTTTTAGACAAGTTTATGTTCATGTTTCAGGACACATCCATCAGCATAATGTTAGAATATGGGGTAATGAACCTCCATATGTCATTATGGAACAACGACGTGATAGCCCAAAAGGTAATGTGTGGTGCGCAATTGGTCGAGACAGAGTTATTGGCCCCTTCGTTTTTGCTTAACAAACTGTGACGGGAAAGAACTTCCTGGATATGTTAGAAGGGTATGCAGTGCCCCAAATACCGGAGAATTTCATTCTCCAGTTAGATTGAGCTCCTCCACATTTTGCCACATTCGTGCGGGATTATCTAAACCAAACATTTCCTCAGCGATGGGTCGGACGAGGAGGGTGGATAGCCTGGCCTCCACGCTCTCCAGATCTTACCCCTATGGCCTTTTATTTTTGGGGTTATGTGAAGCAACAAGTGTTCTCTGTCCAAATAACAAATTTGCACCATTTGAAAGAACGGATCACTGAAGCTGTTTCATCTATCACACCGGATGTTCTCGGTCGTGTATGGCAAGAGCTTGAATATCGTCTTGATGTCTGCAGGGCAACTAAAGGAGCGCATATCGAAATCTACTGAACACGTAAGATTCGTGGAGAGTTTCTCTTTATTTTGACTTTGATTTCATGTCTCTATCATGCTTTGTTCCAAAACTATGACTGTTAAAACACCATTATTTTACGGTAATACAAACAAAAGTAAGAAACTGTAATATCTGTATTGTAATTAAGTTAGCAACAATACATTTGTATCACCAGTAAATAAACATCGAGGTCAATGACGCATGCAAAATCTATAATTTATTTATTCGTATCCAACAGACACAAGCTCTAAAATTACAGAACGCTTACACAATATAATACAAACCACACACTCTCAATGAAAATAACTTGCAAATATTTCTAACTAGTCTTTAAAATACGAGGTCTCTTCAAAATGTATCGGACCTTAATTTTTCCCACGGAAACAAATGAAGCACGGGTGGTGTCGTCCGGTGCGGGGTGTAGGGGACCTTCATGCGCATGCGTGAATTTTTTCCCGCCCGCAGAGAGCGTCAGTCAGCCTGTGAGTGAGTGTAGTGAACGCCCGTCGGATATCACTTATTTAGTGTTGTTTTCAGATAGGAGATGTTTTTCAAAAGCATGCAGCAGATTAATTCTTGAGGATTTTCTAATGGTAAAATCAGCCGAAAATAAATTACCCACCTTTTATATAACTTAAAAAGCTAATTACCGTGTTGATAGGAATGCGCCACTGGTCCCTTACATGAGTCATAAGAATTCAATCAACGCCTTCATATCCAACTTCTATCCGATCCGTTTTAATATTGTCCTCGTCATCTACGCTGAAGCCTTCCACGTGATCTCTGCCGTTCAGATATTAAGACTAATATCTGTAAGCATTTTTCATTTCTCCCATATATGCCACATGCCACTTTATTCTTTCCGATTCAACCATCTATGATAGTATTAGTATTTCGTGTTCATTACGAATTATGGAGGTGCACCATCAGTACACAATGTGCTGGCCCCGCAGTCTAACCGCTTGTAAGTCGGAACACGTTTCTGGAAATTCCCTAGAAAGCCTGATCGTGCACTATCTATTAATTACTGTACACTCAGACACGATAAATGAAGGCTGTGAATACTGAAACATATAACGATCATACTCTCTGAGTAAAGCGATGGTTTAAGCTCAGAACCCTGTTAGTTAACAAGAACTCCCAAAGGTAACTCACAAGACTCACGTCCTTTTAAAATATTCCTTCTATAAAAACAGGCTAATTACAATTATAACCAGTATGTATTTATGATTTAATTATATAATTCTGTGCGTAACGTCGATGCGTAACGTCGACTAGTAAAGACTTGTAGGCTAAACGAACTTTGCAGAAATTTCACTGTATGGATATGCAATGTTCTACACAAAAATATTTAAGTACGTTTATGAATTGCCCTCACAGAAACAATTCAATTCATAACTTAAAATATTCATTGTCAAATTGTTTTGCACTGCATTTAAGATCTAACCATAAATGATGATCCAAAAGACAGAAAAATGTGTTTCTAATCATAGGTCTATATATCGACAGGCAAACATAGTAGTTTGTGACTCTTTTAACCTACGGTTTATTTAATGACAGTCAGTAACTTCGATTATAAAGCATCTACAGTTAAGATGAACAGGGAAAGTGCTTTGGGACGGTAGAAGGAGGTGATAGTGGCCTAATTAAAGTGCTATACTAGATTTGCCTGAAGGATCTGAGGAAAACCGCGAAAACTTTAGCCAGGATAGCCAGTCTGCTGGCAGAGGTCTGAGTCGGGGAACTGACGAAAACGAAGCAAAAATGCTAACCAAAATTTACGGCCTCGTATTTGAATATTTTTTTAGTATGATTTTAGAAAATCAATTCTCCACCGGTTTCTCAGCACCACAATTTTTGTTTGTAAAGTAACACTGTCCCACTAAATGCCGTGTAGGCGTTTGGGGATAGAGGTGTATAGGCTCCATTCATTCTTAACCTCGGCACTGGATGAGGGTGAGTGTTCAGCATCAAGCCCCGGCCGCGCTTTATCCCCGGGAATGGACCCCGGTGCCTGTTGGATAGGAGGCTGGGTTGGTCAGAATGATTATAAACCCCGCACACTTTTCTAAAACTGACAGTAATACCCACGCAACGTTGAAGTTCACAATCCAGGCACAGACAACGTAACCACGGCTCACAGTAGACAAACAACAGAAACCTCAAGTGAAACTTGGGCCACTGGACATTAAGCTGAGTAACTCGATTTAGATAATACACCAACTCATGTGCAATTAGACATTCAGTGTGGTATTACAAGAAGTATAGTTTTTTAAAGTGCGACCTTTTGCAGTGCTTTATAACAAACCATCGTTTCATGAATTGTATGATTTTAATAGACAGACTAATGAATTAATGTTTTTTGAGGTGGAAACGTGTTTGGCACAAAGTTTTATTTAATGTGTAAAAAGTTCTGTTTGTACGCATGATTTTATAAACCAGTTTATGCTACAATTATCTTATTATCCAAGTTCTAAATTATGTTAGTGTATTATCATATATTGTTAATCATGTTATTATGATTTTATACTCTTGTTTATTTTTATGTTAAGTGTTATTATAATGATGTTACGAGATTGTGCCTGTTTATTGTTATTTCATTATGCCCTAATGTTGGCCTTCCGCCAGGTTACGTCTAATAACACTAACAATGTTCAAAATATTTTCATTGCTAATGTTTGTTTCCCTTAAAATTACTATAGTGTTCCTATTTATTTTGGATGGCCGTTACGTTATAAGACGTGTGTATGTTTTATTTATTCTGTTCTGTTCTGTACCACGTATGTTTACCGGTTTCCTTTGCTAATGTGTTCAGTTTTCTATTCTTTGACGCAACGTCATTTAAGCTTGTACCGTTTAATTGGGTATAGTAAAAATAAAATATGAACGAGTTGTGGTTTAAATATGTGAAAATGCTAAGTTTTATTTAATGTTCTACAGAAATAAAACTCAAAATTGTTGTGTACAAAGAAAGGACAAAAACAGAGAAAAATAATGGAAGGAAGAGAAACTTAAAACATTCAACCGCTTATTTAATGATTTAATGATTTTGTAGTATCATCTTAATTATGCTGTGTTGTGTTTTAAAACATTATAATCAAAACTAGGGACGGCTAATTTAGTAAGATATGAAGCAGAAAACTATCGACAAGTGCCTTTTTGAAAATATCACAAGAACGCAAAGCTAATGAGTATAGTTTTGCACTTGGACTAGAGCTACGAATTGAAAATTGTGATAACAGCATTAATTATTGAGAGCATCTCGCAACATAGCAACGTTGTGGCTAACTCTGTTTCTGCGATAAAACGTCACTCACCCACCGTTTTGTATAATATCAACTTTAGTACAGCGTCCACGCATAAACAAGGTACTGAACGCTACATCACAACCATCATAACCCAGCACAATTGGCAGCGACTGACAGTTGAACTTCGGACACCGCGATATTGGCTTGCCGATGTAAGAGACATCTGTCGCCAGTCCAGCGATGCCATTCAAACAAGTAAGCGCGAGACCCTTTCAACAAATAATACGAGGCGTAAACTTGTAAAGCCTAATTTAAATATCACGAAACCTATTATTACGGAGTGGAGTTCCGTCTGCACATGATTTATTGGTCACGTCGCCATAACTTGGTCTCTTGAAATGGGTAAAATATTGATTTGAATTAACGATATGTCTTCCGGGAACCTGAGCTGTGTAGTCTCTTGGAAAATGACCAACGTTTAAGAACAGCTTACACCCTCCACCATCAGGGTGATTATGAAGGCAGTAAGTTAAGCTCGTCGGTTAATTTCTACCATACTACACGAAGTTACATCCCAAAAGACTCATATTTATACTCCTCACTGTGTCATTCACAAATATTCACTCATTTTATACAATAAAATCGATATTGCTTGGAGTCGTTAAATAAACTGAGACAAAGACCTCACTAAACTGACAACGTCTGGGGCCTCTGGCTTTCACTTGGTTCATCACTTAAAAAGCGAAAAAAAGACAAGTTTCCCTCTGTGATTAAGCACCATTCCATAAGGGCGTATAAAGAGATATTGGAGTGAGTGTTGTTACACACTGCGGTTTCTTTACCCACGGGGACCCATTGGATAGGATTCTCGGTGATCTAGCTCCGTGGTCTAGACGCGATAACGAAGAGAAACCCCATGTTCTCAGCGGTAATCGAAACTCGGTTATCAAAAAACTTTTACTGACTGACCTATCCCATCACTTCAACAACAACAAAACCTCTGGTTCATAATTCTTCTTCAAATGGAAGCTAAGCTGTATATTCCTTGCAACCGAAAGAAAGTAAGGATAGTGGGTGAGACACAAAGAAGTTAAAGGAAGAGGGAGGCAAAAGGGAAATAGGTGTGACGTACGAAGGGCTGAAGGGGGGACAGAAAGGGAGACAAAACTGTGTAAGAGACATATGAGGGGAAGGGCAGGGTTGAATAAAGCCGAAAAAAGAGGAAAATTACACTGAAAAAATGGTGTATGCAGTCCTAGAGCGGCAGGGGGGTTGTAACGAAGGCCAGAGCACATTACAAAAAGAGGAACTTCGTAATTTATATTATTATGGCGATTAAACATAAGAGGGTGGAAAAATTGAATATATAATAAATAAATACAAAACATTTGGTAAGAAAATCTTGGGAAAACGAATCTCAGTGAAGACCTGGGGTCGACAGAACATAATTTGGTTTTGGTGATAAAGTTACTCAATTATGTAGTCGCAGAAGCTTCAAGACCAGGTAACCGACCAACGTGTCAAGGAACACCCCGGGTCATTAACTAGTTACTCAGAACTTACTTTCTCATTTAGTTAATTCTTAGTTATATAGTTAATTGTTATTTAATTGTTTGTTAGGTAGAGTTGCTAGGAATATGTAGCTGTTAACATTCACGTAGTCTGAAGCTGCAGGATCTTAAAGTACGTAAGAAAGCAACGAATTTGCGCCAGCATAACTTCGCATACTAAAGGTAACTTATAACCTACACTCCAGTCTAATTTCCTAGGCACGACAAACTGCTTTCTTGTGTGTTCTTTGAATTGTACGTAAAGATACCACACAGTAGGAAGAAGTCAAGATCCTGTTTCCGCATTCTTCATTTCTCGTACTAATAACAGATTTAGATTAAATTTCGTCTCGAGAAACAATGCTAAAATTAATGACGATGTTATATTGGGTTTTGACACAACGTAGACTCATCAGTAGACACTAAACTTACTATCTCAGGGATGATGAAGAAAGTATGTTGCTTCGAAACATTGGCATTTACATTATTAACATACAGTAGAACTCTCCAGATAAATTTCGGTAAACAATGATCTGGTATACTCCATATTTTAGTGAATATAAACATAAATAATCCAGTGGTTTTGATAAATCAGTCCTCAAATACGCTTGAATTATTAGCTCTAACTCAAACAAGAGTGGCTACCACAAATAAACACATAACTCGCTAAGGTGCAGACTTCATGTCTTCATGGCGGGAATAATACCTTCTGTAACGTTATGCCGTATAATATAGTAGAAGTTTACCGACGTTTTGGAGGTGTTGCTGCCTCTATCATTACCAATATCTGTAAGACTACATGGTGCAGTATTCCAGAAGACGGTTATCGACAAGGTACATAACGTTTATTTTAGATATTTTACAGAGTATATGTATCCATATACAAAGAAATGCATTTTTCGTGAAGGCCTAACTACGTTGTAATATTTCGACTGCTGCTATGATCTTCCAAGAACGGATTTTATGACTACGCAGTACAGAATTTCTACGGTTAATTACATCTCAGCAACAGACTTATACCAAGCACAAAAAGAAATCCGAAGTCCGCAAAGAACTTGTTTGGAAACTGTGTAAAACGATATGAAGCAATCCTACTAGCTTTTTTCCTCCTTCCAATACCAGAGCACCTACTGAATTCGGTCTATATGTTACCGGCAATTTATAGAATGTCTAAGTCAGTAGGCAAAGTATGAAATAAATCGTAATGTTAATATTGTTTGGTTGTGTAAATTAAAATTAATCAAAGTCGATTGGGTAAGCTGTCAAGATGGAGGTTGTGCAGGATAGTCGCGAAAATAAGAAGCTACTGAATCTGAACATAAGAAAAGTTTTGAGAATTAAAAAAAATGTTTTATATTACGTTTTTGCAAATATAAAAGATAAAATAAAACTGTATAAATCGTATTATAGAAACTTCTTTGTTATATACTTTGCCTAAAAGTTCTAGGCATTTTATAAAATGCCTGGGCATTCCATAGAATTCCGGAATTTCATAATTTGCCCACTGACTTTAGGAATTCTATACATTGCCGGATTTCATAGTTTGCCGGTAACATATATAGTATATAGCCTTATATATTTCTAGCAACCAATCGTACTTTCTCCCTTCGCTGTCTGTCCATCTGTACGTGCTGCATGTTCGTTCGTCAGCTAAAACCACCAAGCGAGATTTGTCAGGCTGTCAGTACAACTGTCACTGACCAATTCATCAGTCGAGAACCAAATATCACCAAGTGTGTTTAGCACAGAGTTAATGCATCGTACCAGCAATTCTCCGAAATGCAGCTGACCTAAACACAGCACTCAATTCGGTTAAAAAGTATAAAAAACCGTCACTTATCCTGACAGACAACGATGGTATTTCCTCAAGAGTGTACCACATCTGAAGAAGCCTATTATAAACGTTTCCAGAATTTCAACCGTTCCCAAAACATCGTAGTATCACAGGAAACTCCACAATTCAGCAGAATAAGTGAGTCTTTCTCGGAAACACTGAACTGAAACTATTCTGTTATCCTCAGATTTGAAATTGTTTACTATGATTAATCTCATAATCGTATTGCGTATAGTGTTCTTTGTCCTCCTCGCCTTGCATATTGACCATAATAGTGTGAAAATACTGTATTATCTATCACCGACATCTCGTTGCTTGGCAAACGTGTAATGCATCAAGCAATCACCATGACGTTCCACAGCCGTAAATGGTAGAACGCAGGGCAAACAGAAAATTACTTTATCCACAAAAGTTACAAAAAAAACCATCAATTCCTGAATAGATTATTTTTATAAAAATCCGAGGTTATAATGTTTCTTTGATAGCATGTAGTTTATTTATTTATAGTTTAAAGATGCTTTTCAGTAGCTCAGACTATAGCATCAAAGTAAGTACTTTACACCGGCACATGTAGGCTTATATTTACGAGAATCGTATCCCTAAAAATTGGATAATTTTTACACAAGTTACAAACAATTCCATCTTGTTGCACGGAGAATTTTCTGCAAAACACCGTCGCCGCTGTAATAATCACCACAACTTACGAAATATTTAAACACTGTCAATTTCAACAACTCACTTTTCAAACACTGTTAAAGGGTCGTGTGACCTAAAAACAATTGGTCCTTAAAAGCTTAAATCCGTAACAGCATCCCAATACACAGGATAATTTGAGAGTTGTTGACAGAAGATGAAACTCTCAGTTCTGATACAGCGTAATCCACGACTCCTTACTTTTAGTTTTACATCTACAAGTAATATCTTCATTCCTGTCATCGAAAACTCACTTTCTTATAAATATTAAAATTAATTTTTTATGTACAATAACGTTTGAGGAAATATATTTAAATAGTGCAATCACCCTACAAATATAACAATATTAGTGTCAATTGTAATTCAGACTATGTCCATGGTGTCAATAGTAACCAGCATAAAGATTCACACACATTTAAATAACCGAACGCAAGATTACTGCAGCCTCTCATTTCGATATAAAACTTCAGAGGCTCGACTTCTTCAGTGGAAGAAAATGGCTTGCAGCGGTGTTTCCGACTTCGATGTCTACTGAAAATCATAGAAAGGCGAAAACGCAGACATGGAGACGGACAGCAGTCTTCAAAAACCCATCATCATCTCAACGTTCATACACACAAACGTCGCTATCTAACAGATGTTTCGATGAAGCAGTAGATCAGGCAAGTGTCGAATGATGATGATGATGACTACTGACTGAAGTGATAGTTGAAGTCACGCGACAGTGGCGCTTCACTTCAGTGCCTGGCACAAAGATGAACGGCGACAAAACATGAACTGAACGGCAGCTTGAATTCGTGCCACTAGAAATGCTCCCAGCCCCAAAACGAATCCAGGGACTTGAGAGTTTTCTTATTTTATTTCTCATCTGCTTTTTTATTTTTAACTCTCTTTCACGTTTCTTATTTCTTCTTCCCTCAAGCATTTCTCTCTTCACTTCTACTACGCCCTACAACTGCGCGCTGTTTAGTAACAGGGACAACTTTATCTTCCTAATTTAATCAAAATATAAGATGTCTTTCGAAGTATTATCCAACAAATTCTTATATATATATATATATATATATATCGATTTTACCTTTCTTTGATCTATATCAATCCCATTTGTTAGAGTAACAAAAGGATGAGATGTGGAAAGAACGCAGACCCTTGTTTCATTCATGTGTTTCAATTGTGGTTCTAGAGTAACAGGAGCTACAAATTAGTAACTAAAATATACAATTTAATGAGCCTCGTTAATTTGTCATATTTAACCTCACACTTTAGCGCTATCATTATGTTAATAACTGTTGGCATTTAACAATAGTTCGTACACCATTTCCAGATATTCCTGTGTTCTATCTTCATGTAAGTTGGTTCCCTATCAATTTCCGGCATTTCTACAGGTTCATGTTAATCTCTTAATTAATCATATTGTTTGCTGTTTTCAAATATAACAAAAATATGCTGTATCTTCACAAATTTGTCTAAGGTCTGTCGCCACATAAAATTTATCAAGATACGTTAGTCTCATACGCGTCTCAAAACTTTGCACTGAGTTATGATTAAGTCCATGAATATATAATTCAGAATAATACAGTTGGGCAGCCATTGTTAAAAACCGGTTTAATTGTTTTTAATAACAGTCCACATTACCCAGAGGATTAACATAGCAGTACCCACATTACACTGCGCCGCATTGCAGCTGATTAATTTTACAGAACACATTACGTTTGATGGTTTAAAAAACACGCTTTGCTTCTACAATAACAGCAGCCATTGTTTCTCTCAGACATATAAAATAGTTATACATAATCGTAATGTTGGTGAATACAGGAAATAGTAGTTTAACGGTCACGGTGGGCGTATCCAGGACTTCACGTAGCAACTAGCTGTCGGTCAGATTAATAAATTCCCAGCGTCATTTCCTACGTCACAGGCTTATATTATCATTATCGTTTGTCATGCATTAGGCCACGTGATGTGTTGCATATTTAAACCATTATTTCAGTGGTATTCCTAAACCTCTTTTCCCCTAAGGTTATTTATATGGTATAACCTGTATTTTTATTATTTTCATCCGTTCTTCTCCTTCCTTCTACCAATTAATCAGCCTGTTTCATATATATTTCATATTTGACTGAATATTTTATTCTTATAAATTGTCTTAATTTCGTTTATTATATAGTACTTCGCTATTTCAGTTGTCCTCACAAATTTAATTTAAATTTCCGATTATATCTTTCATCTGGATTTATAACCTGTGATTCACTTCCACTGTTCCAGCACAGAACATGCCAAACGTTTGTAAATGATGAATTTGGTACGTTATTCAGGCCTAGTAATTAAGTTTCCAATAAAAGATTTATTTCCACAGACGCTTAAATAAACTGATATATTTCTATAGAATATGCTTCTCGCATCCATATGGTAGACTGAGGATATTTTACGGCTGTGCTATTTGTACCAGGGAAAGCGGCAACCGACGTAGGATTTGCGCATATAAAAATCGCCGCCTAGTATTGCAATTGGTCATAATAAGATCATCACCTAAAAAATTATGTTCTTGCTTCTTCACCCGAAAGTTACGTAAGTCTCTACCACCCAGATATTTACGACAGCAGACCTGGTATCATAGCGATACGTTCTAAACCACTGCTTTTAATTTTTCGTCACCAAATTGTATCAAAGAAATACCGCGAAGTGCAGCTATATGTCTTGCAAACTTTATAAATAGCAGAGGAGAGAGTAATTTCGATCGAAAGAGACTATCAAGAATCATTAATAGAGATTTTTTAAAACATCAGAGCATTCTGTATTCGATCTGAAAGAAGCCTTTTGCCACACAACATTAAGAAACTCTTTCCAAAGCTGACTTAATGCACAACGTAGTTAGACCACAGTTTGGCGCGATGTTCTGTTCCGATGTCCTCTTTATGTCCCCCATAAAAGAAGCTAATGCACGGTTAAAAGGAAAACCTCATCAGCATGCGGAAAATACACAAAGTTTTAGGACAAACTTTCCGTCATTCACAAGATAAATATCCTACTTACTGCAGTGAGGCTCATCTCTCCGAGTTGTCAAACACAGGAAGAAGCTAGCATTTTTCATTCAACCAGACGCAGTGGCGGATTTACATTTTCCACCAACAGAATACATGAATACGTCTATTAATATTCGGTAAATAATTATATAATTGTACTTGTTTACAAAAGAAGTTAATGCACAAATTATCCGAATTGATTCTTTGCGACTGTATGCAAAGTTAATGCTGCCTACGTATTACAGAACACATGTCGCACTACATACAGGTATCACAATGCATAACCATAAATTAGTTATCGTTACATACAGGCCGACATCACACGTAAATTTGTTTGAAATAATTCATAGCAGAGGCTCAGCGTTCGTGTTAACCGTTATGGCACTTTGAAAAACGAAAAATAAAAGTCTTACTTCCATTATTCAGTGATACTCCACACACTAGAACACAACAGAAGTGATAAGATATAATTTTACTTTAGCGAGACAGTCTGTGTAATCTGATAAAATTTTACCAATGTTTCAGAGGTCGTTGCTGCCTCCATCATCAGGGCGATGAGTCACTCACCTTTGGACTACTCATAGCCATGAAAAAAACTTCAAATCCTGCTCACATAGTTTGTGTTTACGTCCATGGCAAGGACGCATTGCTGGTTTAAAGTGGCTAACGACGTATTTTATCTGATTGCTTCTGCAGAATTTCAGTGTATGGAGTACCACTGAACCTCGAAAGTAACACAGAAGATTTTTAGACGAGCTAACACGGTTAAAATAAATGTGTATAAATGCATGCAGTAGGTTCTTGTGTTTTTGAGTGAAGTCTCACAAACACTCATGTACTGTCTTAAACAGTAAAACAGCAAAATCTGTACGTAAAAATTGTAAACTTACTGAAACACGCGGAGCAATCTGCGTTAACAACAGCGGCTTCTGGATCCGAAACGCGAGGAAATAAATCACTGAGCGCGATCGGTGACGATTATTTAATTAACGTGATGTCCACAAACG
The DNA here is from genome assembly GCF_000696155.1 of Zootermopsis nevadensis. The sequence continues at coordinate 961,937 of NW_019059559.1, read as the reverse complement.
AAATATTCCATTCTAATTATTCCTGGCTACTTTGTCGCGGTGTCCACTCGCGCCATTCGATTCGCGAAAATTCCGTTCACCAATTTAACTGATGTTAAACAAATTGCTAGCGGATGAGACACTGTCTTCGGTGCACGGCAGCGCTTATGAAGAATACTGTTTTCTGGGATGATGCGCTGTGTGGCCTGGTAGATGTTTACCGACGTTTCCATAGGTGCTTCTGCCTCCATTATCAAAGTGATAAGCTCTACATTTCTATCAGATAACACGGCGCAATATCCCACAAGACAATCATCTTTAAATCAGGAAAAGTTTGTTTGTTTATTTACGTTCAGGCCAAAATAAGCCCTTGACTAAAATTACACACAAATCACTTGCAGGCCTGCCTAATAGGAATACATTTCTAAACTGTGAAGCGGAAATTAATTTCTAACAGATGCAGCAGTAAATGTGTTACTTTCAGCTGATAAGAACCGGTATGTAAAGTACTTAACTCAATATTTGTACGTGAGCTAAGTAAATTACTTAACCTGTAATGCGTATTTGAGTGAAGTGCAATTTGAGTGTTTTACATAAGCAAAGCGCCAAATCCGCAAATTGTACGTGAGTAATGCAGAACATTTAACCTCCGATTTCAATGCGAGAGAAGTACTTAACATGAACATATGTCACAATGTTATGATCAATGTGTTTACTGTCATTAAAGTCACTGACTGACTGAGTAAATTATTCATATCCGAGTCCACTATATTTGCATGGCAGTCAACAAATCCGGATACGAACTTCAAAAAATTCCGCAACCAACACAACATACTTCTTGGCCGTAAAATCTGTCCACACCGCGTGCATCGGTCAAACTGACACGGCTCTGTCGCAAAGTCTCATTTATAAGTACACCGATAAAGGTTCATGGTTCGAGCTCCGAAGAGAGACCCAATAGACGCACATTCCCAATTAACCATTTACAGTTCAGTGAAACTGTATCTACCACATGCATTTTGCTCAGAGAGAGTATTTATAACGCTCGATTGATTCTAAGAATAAACAGATTTTTTCTCTACACAGCATTAACCGATTGATCTCAAAGAGGACGCTTTGTATTTTCATTGAGATAGGGGTTGAATGTTAAAATATTACTTAGATTAGCTTCAGCTTCAAGAACTCGAATAAGGTGTTTCGTGGTTATCTTCAGTCACAGAAAATTCTGAACTGGTATCCAAATTATACGTTGTACGCCTCTAATGCAGCCTATCCAACATTAAATCATAAAATAAACCCCCTCCCATGTAATAACAAGAAATTCCCGCCGCATCTCCCAGCCTGCAGCAGAGAACCCAAATATTCATTACCATGTTCACAAGAGCATGCATCCGGACTCTACGCTGATCTAGTTCAAACCATTACACATCCTCACACAATGCTCCTTTAAGATTTATTTTAATAATATCCGTATACATGTATACGACTCCCGCAGGTGGCATATTTCCTAACCTTCCCATTTGCCTATTACAATTTTATAAGGACTGATAATCTTCTGCTCATCTTATTAGCCTTGATTTAAACTAACTAATAGGCCTAATATTAATTTTTTTGCATATTTAATCATGAAACGGTAAGAAATAATCTCAAGGTACAGAAGCATTTTCAAGTTTGTAATTTCTGTCTCACAAGATATTGACACGATGATAACACGTAAGCTAACTTTAATAAAAAATTCACAAACACGCCTCGACACCTATTTCTTGGAGTTCATGAATATGGGATTCAATTACTGGCACTTAGTTTATTCAACAACATTCATAATGCAATTTTTTATTTTAAAAGGAAAGAAATAAGAAGTCTGACTTTGTAGAGAACGTGAGTCTAGGCTCAGCTGATCACGTGAGAGCCCATGTCTGCTCTGGCGAACAATGGATCGTTCATTTGTCTCAAAGAGTACTTTCTCCCGAGGAAACCTGCAGGGAAATACGGCTTAATTTGACGGGCATCCAACCTATTTCTCTTCTGGAGCAACTGAATTTGCTGGGAGAAATCATATTATCATTCTTTGTCTTCTGAGCCATACAACTGCAGACTCTGAATAGGTCGTTTTTTCAAGTCACATAAAGCACATTATTTTGAAACAGTAAAAAGATGGATTCACAGTAACACTCAGAGAAAAGTGACACAGCTTAAGTTAAGTGAACTTCAGAAAGATGAGTAGGAAGAAAAAGCTACCAAAATAAAAGTGGCACCGCTGGCTTCGACATAACTCAAATTTGTAGGCTAAATATGGATCGTATTCAGAACTTCGCATTTTTCTCTGTCAAGAAACCACGATGAAAAACTTCAAGGACACAAAAAATATCCGAATCAAGCCTTTGCACAGGCGGTGTTTCAACTGTACCTGTGACGTCGGTGTCTGTCCGTCCTGCCAAGCATTTGCATTTGCAAGATATTTCTCACGTCCCAGTTCTTACTAAAGAGAAAGAAAGCTGGAATAAGAAAACTGCCCTTCTGACATCTCCGTAAAGAAAAGGGACTGCAAAATGGATAAAAAGTAAATGGAGGGAAACAAAAGAACATCAGAAACACATAAACAAACATAATGTGTAAAAGAATTGTGGATTCAAGACATTACAAGCCCAGAGACCGACTGTTTCTTATAGCGGGGAAACTGGCAATAAATCCGATAAAAATTCATGCTTCCAATGTGGTGAGAAGTATTACGAAAAAAAGAGAGACGACTGGGTAAAATGCTCACAACAGTGTAATCGATGGATGCATGAAGGCTGTTGCACGTAACTGTCTGCGTACTGGAATCTTGCGAACGAATTCTAAGATGACAACTTCAGAAAAAGTATAATTTGAGGTTTTCACGGCGGTGAGTCCGAAGATGGCTGTCTTCAGGGTTGTAAGTAGTTACCCACGCTTAAGCTATGTCCCATGGCAACTGAATTTAATGTAATGACGTAACGGTAAGGTTTAGGTCATGCACAAAGCAGGATACTCCCGTTCACTTCTGTCGATACATTTAAAAAGATAATGTATTGTTTCTATTGTGAAGTTACGAAAAGAAGTTTTAGCTGTTATAAGATGGTGGCAAACGTTTCACTATTATCAAAAACGAAATATCTGGGTCACAAAGGCCTCTCAAGACGAAACATAGAAAGTGCTGATTTACTGTAAGATCTACAAAACAACTGACTGCTTACATTTTAGTTCTGTCTCTTCTTAATTTAATTCGTGAGGTGTGATAATTGCTTTTCTGAAAATTATTAGCAGATTTCAGCTCGCTAGAAAATAAGTGGCCATGATAAAATTCTGTAACTAAAGAATAAATTCTGCCTCCATCATCAGGGCTAATCGCCTGTGACCTCTAAAACGTCGGCATAATTCTACCAGACTACTACATGGCGCTACAACACAGAAGACAGCCATCCTCCTAAGTTCAGAACAAAACTTAGGAAATAAATACTCTTAAGGAGGGCATCTCTTCCGACCGCAAGACATCTGACTCCTAGGAGTCGAGACAAATGACCAAGTGAGTACTTTCAGTTCCTTAAATTTAAATAACATTGTACGTTAAGGTAGCTTCAACACTGTGTACTTACTAAATATATACATTTTCTATTTCCCTAAAAAAATTAACATCATCTTTTTAACGTTCTAAACTACTTTTAAAAACTGAGAGCGTTTCTTCTGGAATTACTGTTTCTGTTGGCCAATAACATGTTCATTGAAGTAGAGCGTTGTCCTCTAGATCAGTGTTAATCAACCTGGGGTACGCGTACCCCCGGGGGTACGCGAAAACAACTTACGGGGTTCGTGAAATTAAAAAATATGTATTATTTTATGATAAACACTGAATAATCAGTAATGTAATTTATTTAATTTATTTTAGATGTAGATTATATACTATGTATAACTTGAATTATACACCAACAACTTTGGGGGTACAAAGTTTAAGAAAAATTATATCTGGGGGTACGCGAACAAAAAAGGTTGAATACCACTGCTCTAGATCACAACTGGCGAGCGCGTATCACATGACAATGCAATTCAATAACTATAACTGTAGTAGTAGCAGCACCAACAACTTTTACGGCATTGGTTCGATGTAGATTATGTAATTTAGAAACGAAATATGGGCATCATCACAATTATTTAAATCAGTGTTGCTCTAATATTTACTAATGACATAAGTTGTTAAACAGTTTGTATTTAAAACAGTCTTGTACGCCTTGTTGTTGGGTGCAGACAATACTTTTGCTGTAGACCTACTGTTTTAGTACTTTTTTTCTGAAATACCCGCTATTTAAATAATATTCATCCGACGTGTTTAAATTCTTTTGAAAACACACCAGAAATTCTTTGCTCTGCGGTATGTTCATTAAAATGAAACGATGATTCCTCAGACCCGGAGCAAGACCTAGAGTTTAAAATGAGTGCAAATGTAGGGACAAAAGGTACGTAATGTGTAGTTCAGCTCAATGTTTGTCCCCCATTTAGACACACTTAACTCCCATCATAACAAACGTCAAAGTATGGCAATGGGTTAATCAACAAATTCTGCACTATGGTGAGATTTAATATTCTCACAACGGAATTCTGTCTTCTGGGATGTTGCACTATGTAGTCTGGTAGAAGTTTACAGACGTATTAGAGTTGCTTGCTACCTCTGTAACGACGGAAAACTTCTACCAGACTACGCGGCGCAATATCACAGAAGACTGTCGTCTTCATCCCCATCCTGCACTGATCAAAGTTTCATAAGCTGGGAGAGTTCAGCTAGTATAATGACTAGAGAAAGGGTCAGACGACTGCGGTTCGATTTCCGACGTAAAAGGGCGTTTCTCTTAGCCACCACACCCAGATCAGCTGAGGGACACACAGAGCATCCTAACGGATGGGTATCAGTGACATCTCCCAGGGATTCTGTGCTGGTCCACCTGATAACTTCACAGTTTATTTATCTAAGATTCATTTTAGTAGTATCACCCAAACGTGCCTTGGTCTACAAAGCGGTTCCTTCATACAACTTTCCTAACCAATATTATAAAAATACTTTTGTTACCTATGCGGTCTACATACCCCGCCCATCTCCAAATTGTCTGTTAAATTACACATGAACAGTGCGAAACATGAAGCAACTCGTTGTGCCCTTCAAATTCCCTCGTCAACATTCTGCTCTCATGGCGAGGCACTAAGTTTCTTACCCGCGTAAAAGGACGGGTAACATTGCTTTTTAATCTTCAGGTCTCACGGCGATAAGTGTTCCCCAGAGCCGCGGCGGTAACAGCCCCACTTCCTGCATCAGTCCTCCATTAGCTGCCATCACGCTCTCGTCACTGGAACGAGCATCTACAATCAGGCGCACAGGTGTGCAGTCTTGTGGGCGTTGTGCCATGACGTCCTGATAGAAGTTTGCGACACTGCAGATTTGTTACTGGTCCTATCTTCTGGATAAAACTTCTACCAAGAAGTTACAAACAGTAACCTCTTCCAAAACGTTTCACGTGCTACGACAGAAGTTAGGGATAGAAGACTTTCTCAAACACTGAACGCCTATCTGAAGAAAAATGCAATATATTCGTCCGAAACGTCGGAAGTTTTATCTTGGAAACATAGACTTTTACAAAAAATGAAGCGCTATTGTGAAGACAGAGGTAGTACTGTTTTCTGAAACGTTAAGTTCTACTTTTTAATATAACTAACTAACTAACTAACTAGATGGCTTACCGAACCCGAAGATTCATCACCGAATTATATCCAAAGCCCTCCGCCGGACCCTGTCCTGGGCCAACAAAATCCAGTCTCCTTCAACTCCTATCTCCGATAGACTCCATCTGAGATTATCCTCCCATCTACGTCTAGGTCTCATTTCCCTCAAGCTTCCCAACAAATACCCGGTGCACACCTCTTGTCCCATCCATGCGTGTCACATGCCCCGCCCATCTCATTCTTCTCGACTTAATCACGTTGACAATATTGGGGGAGGAGTTCAAATTTTTAAGATCATCATTATGCAGTTTTCTCCACGCCCCATCGTCTTCCCTCTTAGGCCCAAACATCCTCCTCAACACCCTGTTCTCAAACACCTGCAATCTGTGTTCCTCTCTCCGAGTGAGAGACCATGTCTTGCACTCATACAAAACAACAAGTAGCATATTTATTCAAAACAGGGTGTTTTATTGACATGGATGTGCAGCAAATTCTTCTCATATGCTGCTGCTACTTCTATTTTAAGATGGAGGAATTACGTTCCTTTGAAACGTCGGAAATATTATCTCCAAGATAAACGCAGTTCAGTTTTCCGAAACGTCAAGTACTACCCTCAAGGGTTAAGGGGTTTATTTCAAACGCCGGTAGTACTACCATGAACAAAGAATAAGACGTTTTTCTCCACTTCATAAGTGATATCGGAAGACAGAGGCAACGTTCACCGAAACGCCGAAAGCGCTACAGCAGATTTCGCTTACATTCCCTCAGACAGAGGGCAGGTGCTCTGCTTAAGTGTAAGCCACTCCCGCGACGGACTACGTAATTCGACGAACCATGCAGTGAGTGAGTGAGGTTAAGTTTGTCCCCCGGGGAGAAGCAGAAGCCTAGCTCAGAACAACAGCTGTCATGAGCTGCAAAAGTTGCCAGGTAATTGTCTCCACTCGGACAACAAAAACACAGGATCCATAAAAAGCAACGATGCTGAAAATGTGTTGAGTGACGAAATTTCTGGAACGAATTCCATTTTTGCAAACGACGAGGCAGCAGTGTATATTAGCAGTCATTATGTGACAGTCGGAAAATAGTTTTTCTAGTTTTACTCCATTTAAAAATCCCTTGATGTCTTTCCTTGCCCCTAGTTAGCAAAATAAAGCAATACGATCGTGGTTGAATTTGAGGTTCTCACGGCGATAAGTAAGAAGATGGTTGTGTTCTGAGTTGTACCGCCATGCATCATGGCGCTGATGTTGTAGGCAACAAGGACCGCTGAAACGTCGATAAACTTCTACCAGACTACATGGTGCTACAGCCCAGAAGACAGTTATCTAAGGACAGTCCTGATTCCACTTGAAGGGGCCAAGGTTCAAGGTTTGATTAGAAAGAGGCTGCCCTGAAAGCAAAAGTGTCTCCACAGTTTCTATGACCATAAATAGTTACCCACGCTTAACCTATGTCCCATGGCAACTGAATTGAATGTAATGACGTAACGGTAAGGTCTAGGTCATGCACAAAGCAGGATACTCCCATTAACTTCTGTCGACATATTTCCAAAGACAAATTGTTTCTATTGATGTAAAGTTAGGAAAAGAAGTTTTAGCTGTTATAAGATGGTGGCAAACGTTTCACTATTATCAAAAACGAAATATCTGGGTCACAAAGGCCTCTCAAGACGAAACATAGAAAGTGCTGATTTACTGTAAGATCTACAAAACAAGTGACTGCTTACATTTTAGTTCTGTCTCTTCTTAATTTAATTCGTGAGGTGTGATAATTTGTTTTTCTGAAAATTATTAGCAGGTTTCAGCTCGCTAGAAAATAAGTGGCCATGACACAATTTTATAACTAAAGAAAAAATGGCAGAAGATATAAACGATCAACAAGTCGATCAGCAGAAAAAATGTTCCTGTCCAAATCACAACAAGTCTGGAAGGTCGTGCTGCATTTTGGTGTATGCAAACGGTTTTAAAAATGCGATCTACATGACCAGCAGACTTCAACGTTAATTTACTGCACCATGACCAGCAGACTTCAACGTTAATTTTGCTGCAGATTTAAATAATTTACAACGCTAATCAAGCAGATCTTTTTTTAGCAGGAGCTTAAATCCTATTGCCGGTTAAAAACATTACACTAAATAGTTAAAATTGTTTCCTTGTTTTTATGTAAGCCTATTCAACACGGTAAAATAATCCAAACAAAAATTACTGGACTTATAAAATCGAAAATGTTTTTTCACTACTTTTAAAACACTGGTGGTGAACGGACGGATTTAGAGGGAGGCGAACGTGACGTATTCGAAGGTACTACGGTTCGGGGAAAAAACTGATTAAGGGCGAAGTCTGTGTCAGGATAATAGGTGATTCGAGTGAAATTCGATTCAAGTAACAGCATTACTTACTACACGGACCAACACACTCGGACAGCTGCTGAGACATGGGTTACTTTACAATGTGTCATGGATCACTCTATATACTATTATAACCGTTTTCGAGAAAGTTCAATTTGAAACAACACGCCTACCGAAACTTTGGGCGAGTTCTCTGCTCTCACCTTGCTACTCGGGGAGTTCTAAATTCGAGTTTATTTCCGAGGTCGGCTGTCCTAACCGCGGTATTTTCTGGTTTTATGCACCCATCTTACACAAAACTTGCGACCAAATGAACCACGGCCACTTCCCTACGCATTTTTCGAAGTTCGTTATCCACGCTCACTCTTGCATTGATTCTATAATCTACAGCCAATAAAATTATATGCAAAGGTGCTTAACTAAGTAACACGTATAGAGGAGTGGAGGTATAGCTCCAAGGGACTAGGGCGATTAAAAGTCATCGAAGTCAGCTCAGACGGACGCGAAGACGAGTAGATGCAGTTACCACGTTACGGATTCTGTCGGTCAATTCGTGCAACTCCCCGCATGGCAGTGACTGCAGCAGGTTATATTTCAGGTTCTCATCGCGGTTAATAAGAAGGTGACTGTTTGGTTGCCGCCTAGTCTGGTAGAAATTCACCCAGGGTCGTATTGTCCAATAGGCAAATATGGCAATGTCTGTAAGAAATAAAGGACCTACGAACATATTTCTGACTATATTTCTTCTGTATGTATGATAATATTTGAACAAATATCTCTATCAGAAAGAAATGTCTGTCCGAAAAAATTATTCAAGATAATTTTGATCAAATCTATCCACAGATATCGACAACCCTTTAAAATTCATTTAGCAAAGGACCTACGAAAAGTGTCTATGGCCTACAAGGATCATAATCCCGCCCTGTGTTTACTGACACTAGGCGATGAGCCAGCTACGCGCGAAACAGTGGGCCGAGAAAAAGCAGCAAATCGGACAAGGCAGTCCGGTGCAACTTCAGCACTGCCCGACCTACTTCTATATCACAACCCACTTTTTCACGTGTAACTGGCTCATCGAACTGATTATGGAGGCAGTACACACCTTCGAAACGTCGGTAAATTTTTATCAGACTACAGGGCGCATAATCCCAGAAACGTTAACTTTCTGGTGACGGTTTCCAAAATATCGGATTTATTTTCATTACGTAACGACGCCTTTAATATTCCTGAAAGATCTCCCACACAATATTCCGCAGGAAAGTGTTGCGTGATTTCAGAGATGAAAAATGCTGATAAACACAATGACAAAGCGTCACTATTTGTGCTCATTTACCGTGAAGTAATTTATCCGTGCGTTATGAAACGTAGTGTCACGTGATGGCAGCTTCTCAGCAATGTAGCACGTGAGTAACCTGACAAGACTCCTGTAGTCACGCAGTCTCCATGCTCCAAGATTACCTGATGCTAAGTTCATTAAGGAGGTCTAGGTCGAGTCCCCACATGAATCGCGTTTCTATCAGAACACAAACACTATACAGGATGTTTCATTTAACACTTAGCGGCTCTGACGGTGCTAGCGAAGGGACTAAATAGCTCTCCGTGCATTCATCCCTTTCAATTTTATTGATATTAAGTTATCTTTAACACACAACATAGAATTATATAAATATAATCAAAAAAAATTGTTCTCCAAACACTTAAACGACGCTACCGACAATGATGATGTAACAATAATAATAACTCATGTAAGATTTCCGTCTTCTGGGTTGTTGCGCTGCGTAGTCGCCCTGATGACAGAGGCAGTATGACCTCTGAAACGTTAGTTAGCATCGACCAGACTACACAGCGCAACAACCCAGAAGATAGAAATCTTCATACTCACCGCATCGCCCTGATGACGGAGGCAGTATGACCTCCGAAACGTTGGTTAACATCTACCATACTACACAGCGCAACAACCCAGAAGACAGAAATCTTCAATAATAACTCAATTTAATTCCTCTATTACATTAATTGCCAATAGCAAAAAGCCTATGACATTCGCCAATGAATATGTAGGTTAGAATGAGCAATTTAAAACAGATTAAATTTCTGCAAATAATGAAAAAAGAGAAACGTTTTAGCCAAAAATGTCAAAAATTCGATATATTTTATTTTCAATTATAACGCACCTTCCTGAAGGGCTATGTCTTACCGAACTGCTCGTGCTAAGTGTAAAATTCTCTCGACTGTCTTGTAGGCACACGAATATCAACAGTGCCCATGGTAGAATGAAAATTAGATTTATCCTTTAAAAATTGAAAAAAAAATAAACATCCGAGAGATCGTAGTCTGAAATAAAGTATTCTAATATTAAAAAAATTGAAAATATAATTATAATTACATAAAATATCAAACTGAGAAAAGAAGATTATGGCACAAACTGGCAAAATTTCTTTGTATACTTTCTAATTTACTGGAATTTGTCGATGAAAAGTTATTACATAGGGCATACTCTAGCTTTGATCGAATTAAAAGATTATATACAATAATATGACAAAATAAAAATGAATAATTATATGTAAGATAATGAATAAGACCTAATAAACTTTATTATTGAGAATGCAGCCCTACATAATCAACATGACAATCGAAATCCAATTTACTATCTAGCATACTACCATGAACTTTTATACAATCAGTGGACAAAGCTGAAACATCACTGACTAATAATAATATATAATGTTGGTTTTGCGTCTGATAGATACAGTTTTAGTATTCCGAATATTAAGATCCACATAGTTTTCACCACTCGATTGTCGTACTAAATCATTGTCCGCTTGAAGAGATGAATCTTCAACAGACCTTGTCTCCATACTTTTCTAAATCATCAGCAAATAAATAAAGCTTTAAATAATAGTAATAATAATATCATGAAGGATTTAAGCGATGTGCTCGCCCGTTTCGGCCTCAATATTCCAAAAGTCCTCAGCCATTTAAAGTCCAGTGGTAAGTATATTTACCACCTACATTAACAATCAGTAACTCTGCATTTCGTATTTATGAATTTCGTACAATTTTCAGGATAAAGAGGGATTAAAAAGTTGATCTCTATAACGGTTAATAATTGTTTCCTTTGATGTAAAAACTTGATTTTTAAATATTTTTAGGCGAGCTTCGACTTCAAAGGAAAATACCAACCTTAATTTACTTAGTACGCAATGCTTCCAAATACAAAGTTAACATCGACCATACTACACGGCGCAGCAACCCAGAAGGCAGAAATCTTCTTACAAAACGCTCTCGAAATCGCGCATCTTCGGGGAGGAAAAATGTTCAGACACGCCAAGGAGACAACTGCCCCATTTTGCGTTTATTGAATACACTATGTAAAGATCGCAAACAACCTTGCCCCAAGCCGTACTTGAATTTGCGATCCTGCTATCTGAATGGCCAAGGACATGAAAGCCAGGCCACGTGTATACCACAGCAGAACTTGTTCTTCATACATTTAAATCACTCAGGTCTTTGTTTAGAGGGGATCTGCGTGTTTAATCCCTTCGCCTGAAACATCTGGGACGAAAACAATAACAAAGCAGCATCTCTCTGAATAAAGCTCGTTAAAAATAAACACTGATGATGAAACAGTCAATATATGATTTCATTATAAAATACAATGTTCTTAATACGTGTAATGAAAGCGTAGTTCTTCTCCTCTCACAGACTAGGTGCTCTGTCCTCAAAAGCTTGGAATGTCCAACGCAAGGTCTCTGCCTACGCAGAGTACAGCACAGGGAAACGCATTCATATAACCAGTCATAAACGGGATTCAAACCTGTGACTCCGGTATCCCAGCAGTTAAAATACATAAATGCCAATTTTTGTTATATGACGCTTCAAATTACCGACCCCGATATATTATTATTGAATTTAGCCGGTTCACTTGTTCACTCGGTTCCCAACACTGACAGAGAACTTTTTTAAATTTATTGATTGATTCATTTAACTCAGACCAGTGACTTCACTTTGCCAACTCATAACACTGTTGTTCGTCTGGCCATTTAACAATACCATGCATCATGGGAGAAAGATAATTTTTCATTGCTGAAATAAGTCAACTGGGCTTATAACCAGCGCGAACTTCACAGCAAAAATTGTTACAATTCTCTAGGCAGAAGGGTGATCAGGAGAGAATAAAATCCATAATGTGGCTACCTTCTTTCTAGGCGTAACATTTACCGAAACAAGCTGTAAGAAACTTCAAACGCTTCAGCATTTATAATTAATCTGACTGCTATTAATTCACGGTAATACAAATCTGAAATTAATTTCTGCTCATAATTTATATTGGCAGGACTCCATAAATTTACTCTTCGCCAAATATTATTGGGTGATAGAATAAAGGAGTATATGATGGGCAAGGCATGTAGCATAAACGGGTGATAAATTAATACATTATAGTCGGAAAACCTAAAAGGAAGATACCACTCGGAAGATCTGGGCATATATTGGGGGATAATATTAAAATGGATCTCAGAAAAATATGGTTAGGAATGTGTGTTGAAATATCTTGTTCAGGATAAGTACCGGTGGTGGGCTCTTGTGAACACAGTAATTAATAGTCAGGTTTCAAAAAATCGGAGTTCTTAACTAGCTTAACGTACTATTAACTTCTCAAGAAGGACTCTGCTCCACGGAGTTATTTAAGAATTACTGAAAGTTAGATTTCTCTTGCTTAAGATCAAAGTTTTCTGTCAGCACCATTTAAATATTTCAAGCGCATGTCAAAGGGACGCCCAAGTGTTCCATTAACATCTATTTAAATAAAGGTACGCTGTATCTTCAAATATGTCAGACAATATTATTAAATCTTAAACGATCTATGATGTACAATTTTTTTAACAATAAGAGTGGTATTTAAGAAAAGTAACAAAGTTCGACTGGTTTTATAAAATTATATTAACCAATAATTCTCATTTGGAATTTTGTGTCGATTCCGACACAAATATCAACGATAGTTTCGGAGATTATGCAACCAGACGAACATAACGATCTTCATTCAAATAAGGCAAAGTAGTTTCCCACCACTGATATTCAAATTACCATGTTGATTATGTACACATTCCGATAACAAACTCTGATCGGTTTTTGAATACATAAACAGCTTTTTGCGACATTAAATCACGACCTCAGGACTACACATTAATGGCGTAATATTCGTAAGTTACTTCTTGAGAGTATGTACAATTTATAGGCACTTTTTCAAATTTAAAAACGCTTTGTCAGCTGAAGCACTTACGATCCATCGATAATATAATTACAGACGCTTTTTATGAAGAACGTGAGAGTAATCTGACGCGGACGACTTTATATAAACTCTAGCTTCTGAGTGAGGCACTGAACTTTGGAAAATCATGATAAATTTTAATTACTACAATTGATTCCCCAACAGCAATTTAAACTGCACGAATAAAGAGCTCTAGCCACTATACCAAGACATGAAGTCATTTTTGGGGATTCGAACACCAAAAGGCCAACCCTGACCTCAATAATAACTTTAGCTCTGTTGTTCCTTAAATGGAACACTCGGCAAGGCCCAGTAATTCAGTAATCGTGCTACAGAAGACAAACTGCTGGAGTCACTTTTAAACTTCAAGCGTTAAGTACAGATTATTAGGCCTTATATCTGTCACACAATCTTGTTCTGTGTTCACAAATATGAGAATTCTCTCCCGAATGAACACTCACTTAATCAAAACGAAATTACTTAGTCCGTCGTACTAGAAACCGAAGGATCATTATCATCGTAGTATGCGATTCTCAGCCATTATATATAAACACAATTTTTCATTTTAATGTTATCTTCCAGTTTCTTCCTTGTTTTCAAATAGTTTTATGCATGGGAATTCCGGCGCATTTCTGGTGTCTGCCATCCGAACTACATACTCAAAAAAATCATGGCCGCCTTTTGTTGTCGTAATAATATTATGTGACTGGCATAAATCACGAAATTCCTTCTTATGCAGTGCCCTAATTTTTCTTTTTGATTATTCAATTCTTCTCAGGTTCATATATTCTCAGGAAGCCTTTGTTTCTTTAAACACGGTACTCTGCAATGCCAATCACAAAAACGTTACTCCGGAGAGTACAGGTCTATGAATTCACAGACAGGATTTTTACTTTACAAAGGAGCGCAAAGTCGCTATATATTCAATTTAATATTACTCATCTTTTATGGTGAAATGTTATTACACATCTGACGACCGAATTATGGTGACGTAAAAATACATGTATTTGTAAAAATCTCACAATTCTACGTGATTTCCGCTTTTAAAAGATTAAATCCGAGATAAGTAGTCCTTCAAATACTCCAACAAGTACGGAACTCAGTGCTTCTGTAAAACCATTAATTAACTATGGGCTTAAATTCCAGAGAATGTTTGGCAAAATGAAAGAAATCAAAATGAAACACATTATACTGCCCCAAAAATTGTGTACGACAGTTAAAGTACTTCTTTCGTAAAGATCAGACGTCTTGACTATAACAGAAGTAACAGAAGAAGGCTGAAAAAGTATGTCCTCCAAGATAGAAGAGAAATAATATCAGAAAGGAATTAAAGATCAGTAGTGACACAAATATGATATTGTATTGTAAAAATAAATAGTGAGGAGACGGTGAATTGAACGAAGAAAATTACATCCCAAAAGAAAGCTTTGAAACGTGGACCACGAGGAAAAAGTAATGTTGAAAGGCAGACACAACTGTGGACTGACAAAAGGAGGTTCTAAAGGGAATAATCTTTTAAGCTGCTGACGATGAAATCACAAGAAGAATCATAGAATTCTCTGTCCGACGTACAAAACTCTGTAGAAAGTACAAGTCATGACGTTAAATAAATATGTCTGAGCTGGTACATAATAATCGGTTCAGTTTAAAGAAGAATAATCTCTGTTAGTCGGGCAGTGACATTTGTTATAAAGCTGATGACGATTAAATCAATAACATACGTGGCTATCAAAAAATAAGATGCATCAAAACATGAATCACAAAATTACAAGCAATATGATAAAATATTATTGATGACAGTTCCCATGATATTTTATTGGTGCAAACTACATTAGAAAGTAAAGTAGATGAAGAGGACCTCGGGAATTTTAATGTATCCTATATACAGAAGAGGTCAATCACAAGACGGCTATCATATTTTCGTAAGCCTTAGTCCTGTCCGTCGAAATCAGTTGAGAAATAACTTAACCTATTTTTCGAGTCAAATCAAATGACGACTCAATCGTGGACCAACAGTCTGCTTTGAAAATGTCGCATGCCTCAGGGACTGCGGAGAACCTCGATGAGCATGGGGCATTGGTGGAACGATTACTGATAGGGGAAATCAAAATACGCTGCCCAATTGTAATTTCCATACCACGAACTCCAGACAGGCAGTAAAGGGATTGAAGCTCGGAATATGCGGTGACAAAAATGTCACAAACTATGGCACTGTGGTATTACTACGAAATTGGTAAAATTAAAATCTCAGAGTGTCCAAAAATTCAAAACAAAATTTTCCCGATACATAAAAAAAGAGTAATATAATTATTGCAATGATAATAACAGTAACAATAATGATATACTGACAAACATAATTGTATTCCTTAATTAAAATCTATTTACGTATAAAGGTAACGCTCTAAGCCTTAACAACAGCTATATATCTGGTGAGTTGTTAGGTTTACGTTCCGGCCAATTTACCCCCGGCGAAAGAGATCAGGTACACATTGGATAAGGGGTTGCGTGCGTTCTATGAGATAGTCTTGACATGGTTACAAAAATACAGATCCTTTCTTGCTGGAAATCTAAGTCTGACCGTCCAGCTAGCCGCCATTCTATTGACTGACTGATATTTTCGTTCTGTATAATAAATAATTCAATTTATTTATTTAAGTGTTTGCCAACAGCAAGAAGCCAATAACAGGCAAACACTGATAATACATACAATAATAATGAAATAATAATGAAAAATATTACAAAAACAGATTAACTAAACATGTACATGTACAGTATTAAATTTAACATCCAAATACATGCAAGCCCAAAATAGAAACAATATTATACACAAAGAGAATAAATGACAATAATACATTATTAACGATACTAACAATTAGTAGGATGACAGACAATAATGAACGCACACAAACATCAACACCGCAGGCAAATTATGAACCCGCGACCTTGTAAAATGGTGGCCCAAGGTATACAATGTTAAAAGCACGGCCACACATTTAACTGGTTTGAGTGAAGCAACCAGACGCTGAATTAATTCTGTAGATATAGATGTTTAGATGTCTAAAACATCCAGCCAGTGTCACTTTCTATATTTAATTACAAAGGATCCAGTCAAGTCTTCTTTTGAAATTCTGCCAATTAAGGCAATTGTACGAGCGTAAGTAACGAGGTCAAGGTGTGTGTAGGAGCGGAAAATCGCACGGCAGTGTGGCGTCTTCACTGGAGTGGAGGCAGACACGAAGGTAAACTGGTTTAGTTTCAATTGTGGTCTTCTGGGTTGCAGAAGCCCAAAACGACTGTAATCTTAAGATTTGCGGGGTGAGGAAGTGGGGTGAATGAGGAAGGAGGAAAGATAGAGCCTGCCTTTAACGCTTCGGACTTCCTGCATTCCTTGCAAATCTCAATATTACAGTCGCGAACAGTAGTCACCAACGTTTCGGAGAAAACTATCTCCTCCATCTTCAGTCCCTTCTACCCCGAAGATGCAGGAGATGCTTTCCTCCGAAACGCAGGTAGCAACTACATATGAGACTACATCGCATCACAACACAGATTTTCGACAATCGGCATATTCACAGCCGTGAGAAAAGACAACTCTGGTTTTGTTTCAGTTACCCAATGGAAATAATCTCACGTTACAGAATCTTCTCCCGGCATCTGATGTCTAGCCGTTCAGGAAGGTCATTGTGTCTACAGAATTTGAAAGTTTTTAGCCTACATCTCACACTGCCGACAAAAAACACTCGTAATGTGATCATGAAAGGGCAAATATTCTATGTGTTTAACAAATCTGAGAGTAAACGGGTTAAGAGATAAATTAGGTCGGAGTTTCTATAAAAATTACCCCTTTTGCATTGAGCCTTTAGTCCTGACGCACAACAAATAAAAATACTGTAATGGATATTAAGGCAAACAGTTGCAGATTGGACTCCTCTACCTCACGAGTTTGGTTCCGAGATCTTCTGACCACAGACATGAGCTGTCAGTTTCCATAAGAGGAGAATTATTCCTCAATCATCTAAGCAACTATCAACTTCTCAACAATATTTGAAGATTGAAATTCTTCAGAGTAGTCGCTGATATACACGAAGGCGGTGTTTATCAACCGGGGTCCGCAAAGCTGAGTGGTTTTACTCATTTAATATTTTTCATGCTGTATTGCTGCAAGTTTTAAGCGTTTCTTCCATCACGCCAGAGTAAAAACATGATAAACATGGCAAAGATAACGTTCTGTCTATATACTACTGAATCAAAATATATGAAACTTTTGAAGGGGAATTCCGCAGTAACAGAAAGGTTGATAAACATGGCATTAGGGGATAATACGTGAAATCAATTAATCTCAGATCATTCATGCATGACTAATACAGAAAAAAGGTATTGAGAAATATCGTGTACAGCGGAGAAAAAAAGTGAAGTTAATGAAGACATATATACTTCATAGAAGTGTTACCACACAAACCGGACTGAATAAAATGCCTAGTGCACAATAATTCCTACGCTTCTTCCAAGAAACAAAAGGAGACATTTAAATATTTTCATTTTAAATGATATAATAAATTATTCATGCTAATTAACGAAGAACCAAGCCAACATAAAGGAAAAGCAAAGGCCTGGAAAGAGAACTTGATCTGTAAACTGAGCCCCCCTCCCACAATTCGACCGACCATCTCCCTAAGTTCCCGGTTCAAGTGACGTCCTTTGCCCTTATAAAACTCAGCTGTTGTGAAAATTGCTTCAGTCGCAGATGGTAAGATAATATTAAAATGTATCTTAATCACAATTTTGTCTGAAGGCTTCAGTGGGGGACCCTGTGAGCAATGCAATGAATGTTCGGTTTCCATAAAGACAGAAGAATTCTTACTGTTCATTTATGCTTTCTTGCATAACAGGTTTGAAGTGAACGCATAAGAAGAATACGTGTCCGTACACCAGCTACTAAACTGATATTGATTAAATGCGGTACTTAAAGTTGATGGGCGAATTTAATTTACATAAAGCTTAAATGAAATATCAATTTTACTAAAAAAGTTCGTCGTAGAAAATTTATACTTGGCGTAAAATAGAGGCATAGTGCTCACCAAGATGTACAAACTTTTATTTTAAAAAGCATTCGACATAAATATTTAACATAATAAACACAAAATCCTTTCTGAATGGGCTATATAAAGTCTAATATGTTTAGTATTGTTAGCTTTGAATAGTAGCTTCGTTCTTGCAACATCAAATCTATATCGACAATAAATGAACTTGAAGACAAATGTTATACGAACGTTTCTAAAAAAACGCTTTTGTAAATCATGTACAACTGTGCTTCATATTTCAGCACATTCTCCCACACTGTGGTATTCAAAGAGCCTACTTTGTTTTTATATTGCCCCACGGACAGACAGATAAATCAGTTGAATAAACACATTACTACAAATCACATGATAAAATTACAAACACAGACTGATTTAAAAGTCACGCAACCCATTCTTGATACACGTTCTTTTGTCAAAAATTTACATAAAAATAAAAATAAAATGCTATATTAAGTGTCGGAAATGCTCACCGCGTTCGGTGATAATAGCTTCCACTCCTTTCCTCATGTCTGATGCAACCCCCATGAACAGCTTTTTCAGTGAAGTTAAAGATTCATCCATACGACATACGGTTTATTTGTTTGGCACAGGAGAATCGGGAAATGTATCCTAACGTTGTGTGACAAGTTAAGGACGAGATGCCAGGTAGTGATCTACAATTAGCACTCGTTGTACTTGTGAAAAAGACATCCTTGCACTTCGACTGTTACCAATTGACGGACTAGCGCGAGAGGTTGTAACATGATCTTTTGTGTAGTCACAGTGATATCGTTGTTTATTAAATTTACTGAAATGCAACTATGAATATAAATTATGGTATGAGTTGCGTAACTTTTCGATCATCCTGTACATTTCTGGCAATCTTTCATTCCTCATAGAAAGTGCATGAAGTAGATGAATAATGGGACGGTCATGTCGTATGTCAGCTCCTCGAGCCATGTGATGGAGTTGAATTGAATGGGTCTGCACGAAAAGGTGTCTGGCGAATTGCATTTTCTTCAGTATTGGTACAACGTAACTCCATCTTAAGCTTTTATCAAAGCATTGAAATTACGCAGCCACAGCGCAAGATATCGCGTTGAAGCCGTGGGTAACCTCCCTTGTCGGCAAATTAGAGAAAGGTGAATGCGAACAGTGACAATGACCAAAGTTCACGGTGCCATGGTCACCAGACCTCTGTGTGACCGAAGCACTGCTATACATTCACGTCCCACATACCTACAGGCAAGTCATTCAGAAGTCTCCTCGCTGCGTGGGAAGAGACTTTGTGTGCGCTTCGTCCCACCTCACAAATTTGATGATCAGAATCCACGTTTGAAGAGGCAGCACACCCGAGGCTATGGTATAATGATACTGAAAGCAGGTTGGTAATAACCACCTTCGAAATATCACTCAACAGCTTAATGTGCAAAGGTCTTCATGTTTCAAAGATGACCGAATGGAAATGCATGAGGAAAATCATCAGTGATCTCGATCACGACGGTAGCCTTCCACCATTACCAGAGATGCCACAATTAATGGATTAACACGTAATATTAATTCGGTATTGAATTAATTTAATTGGTTATGCGACAACATGCTTGAATCGGCTGATACCGCGAATTAAAATGCTTCCCGTAAGACATAAACTGGATCTGTAGTTTTATTAAAGTCCCAAGTGGGGTTTCTGTTAAGAAGGTGATGTTCCTATTCAATGACAGGGACTTCATCAGAGTAACAATTAATTGTATAAGAAAGACCATGATCCATTAGTTGCGCAAATCGTTAGTAAATCACTGTGTTAGTTGGCTAGTAAGCCTGTTAATTGTTAAGTCTGTCGGCCCATCAATCACACTCTCCTACAATCACTCGGTTATTCTTGCCAGCTTATAAAATACGCGGAATTGACGGGGGGAACGTACGATTTGAGGTTTTAATGGCGGTAAGTCTGAAGATACAATTTCTCATAGCCCTTGCGACACATCTGAAACTTCATGGCGCCACACCAGAGTACTGAGGCACACCGGTTGCGCAACACTTGTTTTACCGAAGTTAATTTGGAATCCGTTCAAAATTTTCTGAGATGAAATATTGATTTTTTGTTCGTGAGGATTACTGCTGAATACAAATCTTTAAACTAAGACTGTTCGCAGAAGTTTCAATATCGCTAATACCAAAGCTGCGACCCTGAGCCAGTTATACGTCTCAATATCTCAAATCTCTAAACTCCATCGTACAGTTACAATTCCATCTCATTCTTGGTCTTCCAAGGGTTCGTTTTCCAAGTGATATCCCCGCTAAACTTCTTCTCGAATATATTGAATCCCCATTTCATGATAATTGCAACCTTATATAATGAAATCCCCTAACAGAGATCACAATAACAAATCATTAAAACCCTCGTTAATTACTGTCCTAAGTTTCAAACTGCTGTAGTAACCTTGTAACCAGCGTGACTTTTGACATCAATGTCACGCGGTAGGATCCGAGGGTCTCTTACGTGGAGGTATATCTGCTTTTGATTTAATTTCAGTTCGCAGTGTATAAATATTTTTAATTCGCGTTTTAAATGGCACACACTGTAGGATCTGTAGAATCATGTACAGTGGTTGACAATGGATCTTTGAAGCGCATGGAAAGGGAACGTGTCCTCGGGCCGACAGTTACAAGTGGGATAGAGATGACTGTCATTAAGCGGGTAGTTTATCGACTAGTTTCAAGGATTCTATTTGCTTAGCCTTCGCAACAGCCTCTAGCAACACGGCTCGGCCATATCATAATAAGTACATCACAAGTGCTATTAAACGATACTCGGTAATGGCGCACACGGGCACGGACAGAGATGGTTATAGCAGAATGTTATTTCAAACACAAACGTTCATTTACTGATGGATAAAACCTGATCTTGATTTGAATAGGTACGAATCTGGAAGGAGAGAGCACTGGTGTATATGATGGTACAGTACCAGCATTCGTTTTAAGAGACTGTTTAAACTCAGAAATAGAACTCGGTAAATATAGTAATATATATTTTATTCAAATCGGGAGCTCTAAAAAATAAGGCAGAGTGCTCATTGTATCCTTGTAGTTTGCAGTGACATCAGCAAAACTGAAAACTGATATCCGGTAATTGCCCACGGAAAGGTTCTATACAACGGCTGCTTTGTTTTACGCATTTCGCATTGATTAAACCAGCACCAGCGTACACGTGCACAGAATACCTTCCTATTGTTCCTAGGTAGTAAGCCATGATGACGTATAACGTTAGTGGAGGAAAGACTCCACGCATTCCATAACTTGACACTTTGTGGGCATGATTGGTCATCTTCACATTCCAGCAGTTTAACCCCGTGATGAGAGAACTCCTCAGTGGGCTATGTACTACATAGGAAACTGAATGGGCCTCGAAACTCGGTCTAAATCAGAGGTTCTCAAACTTCTCCAAACCGAGAGCGAAATTCATTCTCAATTACAGACTCCCGGGCCGCAAAATTATAAATGAAGACAATCTAAACTTCGTGGGAATTTATTAAAAAATGATAAGAGCTTACAATCAGGTTCATGTATCTATCTTAAAAAGTTTGACACAGCCGTATAATTAAAATGCTAAATATTTTAAATATCTTTCTTTGTCTATTCTGTCCGGGGACGGAGATTAATTCTTTCAAATTAATAGACAAACGAAAATGCCCAAGAATATGTATCAGTATAGGTTCACATACGAATCTACAAATTTCTATAACAGAATCAGTGCGACATCTGCTTTTGCTTGAGAAATCTTTCGATAATCGGTATAATTTGTTGAGGCTGAGATTCGTAATCATCTCTCCAAGTGTTCATCAGTAAAGCGAATCCAAGTTCTTGACGCTGAACAGCTGTTCGCAGCGACAGGTGTTGCAAAATACCGATTATATTAACAATACGCGATCTCGGATATGAGGAAACTGTTTCCCATCATACTTGTTAATATTCTAGGTTTTAGTAACATGTATGCAGACCACACAAATTTCACCGGATGGCCGCGTATTGATAAGCCGTGGTCTAGGCGCACGTGGCTACAAATAGAGATCATACCTCTTTCTAGAACATAATCCCAGACGTTCATCCCGTTACCAGACACAGTGAAGACTGGACCATCAAAAAATGCATAGACTAATATCGACATAATCTGAAAGCATCTATTAACTATTACGCTATATTTTCGTATATGATCTTTATAATATATTTGTGTTTGTTATGTCGACAAGAACATTCGAAGACAGAAAACTTCAAAAAATCACCACATGCAAGATTAGGCAAGACAATGTCAAACTTTACTTATGTTTGTAATCCAACTTAACATTTATCTTTTATCTTTAGTACATTTCTTAACGCACAACACTTGTTAAATGGTAACGATGTTAATTAAGACTTATTTAAATTTCAAGTACTTGAGAATGACAGTGATAAAATACAATTATTGACCAAGTGTAATTAAGTCCGAGAATGCTACTACCATTCGATGCAGCAGCTTAAATCTTCACTTCCCGCATTTGCAAAACGATTAATATTCTCAACGAGGGATTTGTGTGTGGAAAATAAATAACCATGCCGATTAATTAATAATGAATAAATGAAGTGAATATGTATGGAAACTATGCACAATATCGGCTGTCAGGAATAAGCCGCGTCCAATGTTGACAATTATTCAATGTTTCAGTTACTATTGCCAAAAACTTCCAACTATAACATATTCACTCTATATATGTAAAATTAAATGTCTACCGAAACTCTGGATAATTTTCAAAATTCGACGCGGCTTATCCCCGAAAGCCGAGGTTGTACGTTGACCTCCTGCCGCAGAAACCTAAGGACAAAAATTTGGAACTACGTTTACTCCAATCACATTCCATCTTTTACTATCAATGGCAGTCTACTGGTATGAACGATCTAAAAGTTTCCACGTTTTAAAATCTTTAAAGTTCCTCTCGGCTTATTTGATCTAACAAACTTTTATGAGAACACGATTTATATTTATTTGTATCCCATTTCAAAACGCATTTATATGGAAATATAACAAATCCGATACTTCACTTTATGTGTAACCGATTCATTCTACACGAGATAAATAAAAATCCTGATGCGCCCTTCTGGGTTCTGAATGTCTGCACATCCACCTCGAAGCAGACAGATTTACTGGTTGAGCCATAAATGCTCGAAGTAAAATTAAGATTTCGTCACAAAGAACGCTATAGACTGCGTAACTAACGAACTCACATACCAACTCCTTGAAGCAAGACATCCCTGAAGGACCTGATATTTACTCAGGTGGTCAAGTAATTGCTTGATTTATTCAATATGGAAGATTAAGACGGATCTTAGGGAGGTGAGCTGAGAGGATGGCAAATGGATAGAGGTGGTTCAGGATCGTAGCCGGTGGCGGGCTTTGGTGTTGTCGGTGTTGAACCTGCGGATTCTGCTACCAGTGATTTAGTTAGTTAGAAGGGCCACTTCGTGCTTACGAAAGTTTGATATTGGATCGAGCTGAATCCAGACCACACCAACATTTTCTTTTTCTGTGTTCCAATTTATATTATTTTACCTATGTCCGTCTAGGTTTTCCTAAATTTATTCGATAAAAATTGTAAATATATTTCTAGTTTCGCTTTGCATGTCCAGTTCATCTTATCCATACTGGTTGACTAGATCATCACAGTATTGACTGAGCAGTATCGATATTCGCTATGAAGCTTCTCATGTAACTCTCACTAATTTCATGTGATTTTCCTTTATCATGGGTCCAGATATTATCCTTAGTACTTCATGTCACATGGCTTTCCCTCAGAGTAAGACAGTAAGAAACCACAGGTAACATTATGGAATTGTAGATTAACTCTACACAGCCCAGTGGTAATATGTACCGTGCTTTAACAATATTTAAGCCAAACTCTGCACCCACTTTGCATTCATGGGTTCAGTATAATTTTGAGTAGGCAGTGATTATTTCCTTGAGCAGAATTTTCTAACTGATCTCTGCAATGCAGAAGTGTTGTTTCTTTTGTAGTACGGTCTACATGTTTAAATACAATTTAGATAAGCGTCTTTACTTTTATTCTATCCTTATCAAAACGACGAAAGGGAACTTCCTGGGGCCCTTAGAAGAAGATTTCCCCCCAAAATATAGCGTCTCCCACGGCTGCCCAATATTTTCTCTTTGCTTTTATCCTTCTAATATCCTTTCTAAATTGTCGGCTGCCTCTCTCTCTCTCTCTCTCTCTCTCGACTTCGAAAGGTTGATTGTGTGAACAGAAAGTGTATATGATTCTGAAATGAATGTTAGAAACATACCTATAATGTGTCCAAACTAAAACTACTGTATTCCGCAGTCCACAAGAGCATCCAAAGCTGATACATGGTGCCTGTCTCTTATCTCGGTCACTGGGTTCACAGAAAATTTATCGCATTGTACACAATATGGAAGGTGAGCTGACTCAATTACGCTGCTTACACGTGACTGTCAATGCATCAGACTAAATTCAAAACTTAAAGTACTACACTTAATTCTCTGAGACGAGATTACAAATATGAGATCAAACACGACTCAGAAGTATTCTGAAAGTTAGAAAACATGTAATCATGAAACTTTCATTCGTAAATTTATTTTCTGATCTTGAAAATATTCTCCTCGTACCTCAATACACTTCCATCGTCTTATTTCTCGAATATTAAAGATATGCAAAAAAGATTTACTTGATATAGTAACGACTGGCAGTCACAGTTCTGTTCAAGTTCTACTCTCAAAGTGTAGGAACAACAGTCATTATAAAATTCTGAAGAGAAAAAAATCCTACGTTTGTTGAATATCGAGAAGCGAGGTTTCGATTTATCGTTAACAGAAAAGAATACAACAGATTTTGTAAGTAATTTTATGCCAAGTATAATTGGAGGTTTTCACGGTGGTGCGTCGAAAGACGGTTGTCTTCTGGGTTGCTGCTTCCATGGAAGCAGCAAGGATCTCTGAAACTTTGGTAACCTTCTACCAGATTATACAGCGCTACAACCCAGATTGACAGCCATCTTGAAATTTATGCTATGTGATTAGATAATCATTTCCATTATAGATTTCAATTAAACAATCATTCTCCTTCCAAAGCATTTCCACACAAATTTGTAGTTTGTTTTCTTGAAAAACATGATTTTTAAATTTAACTGGTGGGAGGTGGCGGGTCATGCTTTTTACGCTGTTCTCAAAAATAAATAAATCCTGAACAGACGGAAGGCTACTTCTAAGCGGCATGTTCCATGCGTGTCACGTGTAAAATAGTTAATAGGTATACAGCTGACTTAATTACGCTGCTTACACGTGACTGTCGATGCATCAGACTTAATTCAAAACTTAAAGTACTACACTTAAATCAAACCTAGCCTTATTTTTGGTTGACGTATTCCTCCATAAATTTTATCAATATTTATCTAATATTAATTCTAATATTCTCCTCTCATCTTCACCTTTGTTTACCAAAGCGGGATTTTCAACAGCAGATTAACTGCACGTAACATATTTCTATTAAAGATTTCTGTCTTCTGAGTTGTTGTGTGAACACATTCATCGCCCTGATGACGGAGGCAGTATGACCTCCGAAACGTTGGTAAACATTTACCATACTACACAGAACAAGAACGGGGGAGACAGAAATCTTCATACTCATCGCCCTGGTGACGGAGGCAGTATGACCTCCGAAACGTTGGTAAACATTTACCATACTACACAGAACAAGAACGGGGGAGACAGAAATCTTCATACTCATCGCCCTGGTGACGGAGGCAGTATGACCTCCGAAACGTTGGTAAACATTTACCATACTACACAGAACAAGAACGGGGGAGACAGAAATCTTCATACTCATCGCCCTGGTGACGGAGGCAGTATGACCTCCGAAACGTTGGTAAACATTTACCATACTACACAGAACAAGAACGGGGGAGACAGAAATCTTCATACTCATCGCCCTGGTGACGGAGGCAGTATGACCTCCGAAACGTTGGTAAACATTTACCATACTACACAGAACAAGAACGGGGGAGACAGAAATCTTCATACTCATCGCCCTGGTGACGGAGGCAGTATGACCTCCGAAACGTTGGTAAACATTTACCATACTACACAGAACAAGAACGGGGGAGACAGAAATCTTCATACTCATCGCCCTGGTGACGGAGGCAGTATGACCTCCGAAACGTTGGTAAACATTTACCATACTACACAGAACAAGAACGGGGGAGACAGAAATCTTCATACTCATCGCCCTGGTGACGGAGGCAGTATGACCTCCGAAACGTTGGTAAACATTTACCATACTACACAGAACAAGAACGGGGGAGACAGAAATCTTCATACTCATCGCCCTGGTGACGGAGGCAGTATGACCTCCGAAACGTTGGTAAACTTCTAGCATACTACACAGCGCAAGAACCCAGAAGACAGAAATCTTCATACTCACCGCTGTGAAAACCTCAAATCTTACATATTTCTATATCTCACCTAATAGTGCTACACGTCATTATAAAATAGCTGAAGAGAACACGTTATGGAACTACTGATAATCTTTAAGACTGCAGTTTTACGTGCATTGCTAATCTACTATCACATAAGATTTAACCTTCCTAATTCCAGTACGTAAGTGAAATTTTCTCATAAAGGGAAAGCGACACGTACATTCCATGCAGTTTACATGGTTTGTATTCGGTAAAAAAGTTTTCTGTGTTCTAAAAACTGTTTTTCGAAGGTTTGTGACACACAAACCTCCAGGGCCCTGCATCAGCGCCCGTCTAAACTGTAAATTTCGTGCCGCAATGCTGGTATTACGACATAGGTTTAACAAAATGTATAATAGTGGGTCGGCTTCTAGTAACACGATGTGCATACAAATTTTCATGCAAACTCATTCTGTTTTCAAAAGTTATTATGGCTGAGACAAGACTCCTGGACTTGACAGGACTACCATAAGCCTACCCTGACAGGAAATGAACGAAGTTACAAACAAGTGCTAAGAGCATTCAAAAATCAGCTAAATAGTTTCTTCATTGGCTAATATTTAGTCGCGGTTGCACACAATTTTAGAAAATGTGCCTATTACCTTTGCAATGTCTATGTCTAAGTCTCTTTGTCTATCAGCTGTAACTCAAGAACCGCTCAACGGATTTCATGAAATTTGATACTGGGGACTTTCAATAAAGACTGCCGATAATTTCTAAACTTGGTTAAAATTGGACAACACCTACGAATACTTTACAAGAAAAAATACACACGTCTGTATGCAAATATCAATCGCAACTAGATAAACATCGGAGCGAAATATATTACTAACAAAATTCTCAGAGATAAATTAAACTTGCATTTTGTATTCACCGTACACTTTCCTAGGCCATCCAGTTTCTTGGGGGTTTGTTTGCCGCTATCTCGTAAGTAGACGACAGTATTCCTGAAGTCCATCAAATAACTTATTTGAAACTTAAACTTCCCGCTCGATCACCCCTCCTGTTTTACGCCATTTATAAGACAGCATCAAAAGTTACAGCAGTCAGGGGTGAATCTGTGAGTTCCACGTCCGTTAGATGTAAAAGGCGGGAGGGTGGAGCACGTACGAAAGTATATACTGTCCAGATGAAGTTATTTCCCAGCACCTTGCTCCTCTCCTATAATGATAATGTCTGTCTTTTATAGGAGTTTGTTCTCCCTGTACCAACAAGCTACTGACGTAAGCAAAACGCAGATTTTGGTCCTGGGCACTGTAACATTCACAAACTGAATATCCAAAAGCAAAAATCGAACGAATCAGAATTGTTAAGCTGTACAAATGACTACATTTTCCACGATGGTATAGCTGTATTCTATTAAAAACGACCATCAGATTATCCGTTTATTGTTGCTGTCGAGCGGTTAGCAATCCACCTTCGTACTGTGGAGGATCCATTTTAACATCTTGGCTAACTAACTATGGTTTCTTGCAGTTTTCCTTCGTCTCTCGACGCAATTGCTATAATATTAGATTAAATTAGGCCACGACTGCTTCCTTCCGTTTCATTACTCATTGATCTTCCTATTATTCGACGAAATATTATATTCCAAAAAACTGATAAACGCCACCAAATAAACTACGAATAAGTGTAACAATTAATGGCTTCGATTACAAAGGAACCATGAACGCAGATAAATTATCCTTTGTATGTCAGTTACAGACAAACAATATTTCAATTTATTCGAGAAGTGTTTATTTACAAATACACTTAGTGTGTGATAGGTCACCGTTTAACACCTGGATTTACAGTGTATACTGTCTCTTCCATATTACCGCAATTATGTCGCATTTAGTAAGATTTAAATCTAAACATTCACCTGAATTTATTATTTGCATTTTATCTGTACAATTTATTATGTTTCTACGCCGTAGTTCCTTTTTTTACATAACCACTTCTAACTTATAAATTACAGTCTCCTATTTCTTTTCTGGGCAGCTAAACAGTGTATACTTAACATTTTTATATTCCATGAATGTTCCTTTTTCTAATCCCGTGTTAGCCACTCTTAGTTTAAAAATGAATTCGCTTTTATCCAAACCAACCATTCCATGTTTCGATACATTAAAAGTCTGGTCGTCTCTGACAACATGAGATGCTAACTCAGAAGCAACACGAAGACGAACACTTCTCTTCAAATGTAAGCCAATTGTTCCGTCATTTATCTCGACAAAAAAGATTAACGCACCTGCAGCCGAGGGGCAGTCGTATAGTTCCCAGAAACGCTGACCTCTCACGACATTTAACGGCACGTGTATCACGACCCAATTCCGCTGCAGAGTTTCCATGGTAGCTTCACCTGCTACTGCACTTTCAAGCCAAAATGCGTAACACGCTCATGAATGCATCTGCGTTGCCTAAGTCAAAGGAGCAGAGTCCTCTTTGAGAAGCTTACGGTCACCCAGATGGTTAGGAAATTATCCCCTTTTTCTGAAATCTGGAGGTTTAAATCTGTTTTCACGAGGCCGCCACTTTACAGTATCCTGACCCGGATGAATTCTGAGATCGTATGTTCAATTTCGTAACATGCTGAAACATGTCTGTCATCCGGATGATGATGACAGCAAGTACTCTTAATTTTTAGTAAACTACACGGCGCAGCAGCCCAAAAGACAGCCATTTTCATAGTCATTGCCGCGAGAATCTGAAATCTCGTCAGCTGAATCTAATCCAGCTCCTCACAGGCTGTTTCTGTAATAACAATTATGACAAGTTCTACTCTCAACCACGCCTCTTATCAGCCCCCTAAATATATGACGTAACGCTTGAAACTTAACGCAACAAGAACACAACAGTACGTTGTAGTGGTTATCAAACGGGAAACGTATTCAGGAGGTTCCATGTTCTAATTACGGCCGGTAAAACGAATATTCTAACAAAACGTTATTTATTAGCGCCTCGTATCGATAACATTACCGACTACATAGCCAATGCGGTTTATAAAATGTGACTTAATAAAAAATGTCTCAATGAATAAAATTGTAACGAAAGTGCGAGTACATTAAAGAAACCGTAAGGCGTATGCCGACTGACATTTTGGTGATGCCTTGTTGAACTCTCACTCCGAAGGCAGTCAGTTCGCCAGTTTCCATTCTGCCTAATCACCAAAGAAGTTCCCCGCCACCGGTTCATTACTTTACGAATTAGTCTCGACACCGCTCGTGAGTGTAACGGAAAGAGGCAGCACGTACTGTGTGTAATTACCTCTGCACATTTATACGGACTACTATCGTCCCTAGCTTCTAGGGCGCCAGGGAAATGTAAGCCGTCGTCACCCAGCAAAGTTTCAGCTTCATACGCCATGCGTTGACGCGAAGGTTGAAACAGAACAACTCACAGTATTTAAAGCAAGCTACACCGTGTGCCATCAAAACTTTGAACATCAGCAGAAGTGACAACTTTAACGCAATAGGTAACACGTTTAGACATAAACACAAACAGAAATACTAATAGAGTACATTACATAGTTGAAAAGACTTCAGCATAAAGGAAGAGATGGAAATAGCGTGTTGACAGGATGGGTGATGACTCGTATCCAAGGACAGCTCTGAATTTTAAACAAACAACGAAAGTCAAGGGAGGAGGAGCTAGAAACAGAAATTTTAAGTCGATGTAGACAGTGGACTGCCTAATGAGAGGAAGAGTGTGGTAATTCAGCATGGATACAGAGTGGCAAAGACTCCTACATTTACTGTTAAACAAGAAAATAAACATTAAAATTAATGAGAAACAAATCGTGTAATAGCTGAGGTCCTCACGACAGTGAACATGTCTACAGTGTCTTTTATGTGGGTACCGACGTTTCAAAGCAACATGTCACAATCATTAGGAATGATATCGGTACCCACATGAAGTCACAACATAAACTTGTTGCAGACAGGAAATGTTATATGGACGATGTAGGTAAATGGATGAAGACAGACGGCCGAATATATTAATGAATTTCTAATAATTTAAAACCTACTAGATTAAGAATAATACATGTACCAAGGAAGTCTGTAGAGGCATTGAACTGCCTCTTGGGTAGAGACAAGAAGAATGATAAAAAGGAGACGTACTTTAAGAAACGTCGAAAAGTGTACTAAAGTTTGGTATACAAAGACTTTCTAAATGACACTTTTTTGCAGTTTTGCGTATCTCGGGATTTCGCATCCTTCTATATAAAACGCGATCTCGTAATTACGGCACATCCAAAGAAACATACTAGTATGACAGCACACTAAAGACGAAGCATGCTTTTCCGACTGAACGCTATTCATGTTGACATGAATTCAAGCGTCCACCAGACACGTCTAGAAACACTCTTTATAGCAATTACTGAGATTCCTTACAGTACGTGAAAAATGCAAGTGCAATTTAAGAAGAAAATCAATACTGAAGCCAGTTTATAATTTGATTTGATGGACTGGCTGTATAAGACGTGACTCCTATTCCAAAAATGTACACTTACGTATATTAAACCGAAATAGTTTAAGCATGGCGTTTCTTTGAAGCAATGCACTTATCATATGGAAGTCAAATACAGTCAGAGAGAAAAGCTCGAAATCGAAGCCCTAACTTCCGCTAATCGAATTAAGATACTATATCTTGACCAGAAAGCGAAGTGTAAAGCACTTCTGAAACGTCGGTCAGTTTCTACCATACTACACGGCTCAATAACCCAGAATGCTGCCATCTTCAGTCGAACAATTAAGCAAATCAAACATTCATTTTATCGGCAGTTTTCTTAGAACTAGAGCACGCGCTTTTAACTCTTTCAGTTCCATGCAAAACCTCCACTCGGCTGGTCACGTGGCCTTATTAGTGGTATGATTCTGTCAATACAAAGACATCAGGTTCAATTCCTTTGGCCTTCATCGCAAAAACAGTTATTCAGACAGGCTGACACCGGGTTTCAAAACAGTCATTAATTTCACTTATGAGACCCTAAGTCTGTCCAGGGAGTCCCTTCTTACAGGGAGTAAAGAATCGTTCGATAAACATTCATTTCTGCTATTCACTCTCTCTCTCTCTTAGATTAGTTACGCTTCAGTCATTTTGCATATGGACGATGAAAATGAATAGCAGATAATATAGAAGAGCTTTATAATTTTCACCCTCATAGAAAATCAGTAGAGGGTACTACAAATCCTACGGAAATTCGAGATAGAGATTTAAAACGACAGGCGTTTAGCTCCTGCCTTGATACACACGAGGTATTTCGCTTGCAAGAAAACACTGGTTTTCATTTGCCTGGTGTATATCGGTGAATTATTAGCGGTTTTACAACAAAATAAATTGCAAGGTTCTATGGAAATATATCGACAGAAAATGGCTTAATTGAAAAACATCATGGAAAGCAAAGATAACATCAACGATGGGAAGGTATTCAAAACATTTAACCCTGATTACAGAAGGTACATCCCTCTGAATGATAGATCAGAGACTAGGACTGCACGGAGCACAGATAACTGAAGTGTGGATTTTTTAAAAGGACCACACGTACAGCTGAAAAATTGGTGGAGTATAACATTATGATGGATCTTAAGGAAATTGATTATAAGCATAGGAGGTGGTTGGAAATGGTAGGTGTTGGATCTTTAGGTTCTGCTATCAGACAACTGCTTAATTCTAAAGAAGGTTTAAGTATATAAGAAAATATTTTCGCGAAGCGTTTGTGCCCAAGTTACTTCATTTCAAAATTCTCTACTGATTTAATACAGAAAGACTATGGTTCTGTCATGTCAGTATGTGTCTTCATATCAGAAACAAGTCTTTCTGATAAAAGGTATAGATTATAATAACACACGCGTTATCTTATTATGAAATCAATTACTTATAAATAATAAGTTACATCTGATCTTCACTGTGAAGTAGTGGCAACAATGGACCGATATGTACCCAAAAACGTTTAGTTTACTGTTCCGGAAAGTTTTTTCACCGGCGTCACACGGAAATTTGTCAAAGACACGTGACGGCACACCACAGAATTTCGCCTCAGTAAAAGGGGGCACAGAACTATACATGGTCATAAATATACCCAGAAGACAGAAATCTTCATGTGAATCTACATTTTCATGCTTGTCCTATAAGAGTGCAGGTACATAAAAGCATAACACATCTTGAATAATACTATCGATGATGAACCAGTGTGTATGTGTAATGTGAATTCCAAATACGAAATTTAATATATGCCTTTTTTCTAACAAGAGAGTGCAAATATATAATTTCTTATAAAAATTCGCTGCACACCGGATGCGGGGCACTGGTTTAGACATTACACACGTCCATTACGTGGCATAACCAGAACAACTGCAAAAAGTCGAGTAAGTCCAACCATGTGTTGGAGCATACAGAATATGAAAGCTTGGATTTCCATCTATTTATTCCATCCTGTCACTAAAGCAAGTATCCAGCGCATCTTGAACTACGGGGAGGATGCAGGATTACGCTTTATTGCCTATTCCTAAGCCTTCCACGTGTAGATGGTCTCTTCGTCTTTTCTTCAGGCGCGTACAATCTTTTTGTTCCAATGGTTTATTATTCTATACGCCTTTACTCTGTCAGGTCGTGTGGAAATCCAATCGCATCGCAATGCTTCGGTATTTGAATTATTATTGTTATTATTATTGTTGTTACTACGTCACTGTATTATACGGAAAAAACGTTTCTTTTATGTTCCAATTTTAGTAGTCTGATCGAAGCTCTACTACTAAGACCGGAGAACTATCTATCCTCTCATCGTCAATATTTTAGGAACTCATTTTCACAGGCAAAACCTGGAAGATCTAACGTTTATTGCGTCTTTATTTCGTTGGTAATCTAATTTTGTAATGCCCAGTAAAGTTCGGCAAAAACTCCTCTGTTCTCATTCCTTCGGTATTTCTTTATTCCAATTCTGATGACTTAATAGTGTGTTTATAAACTACCTGTGTAGTAGTGTAGCTACTTATGTTTGATTCTGAAAAGTTTACTTTCCAAACTATATCTTAATAGTGTAATTCATTTTAATGTTACAATAAAGAAAAATGTTGCCAAAAAGTCAATATCACAATGCAATAAAAGTTACCTTGAAAGACTTTCGTCTGAGATCTTGAGCAGTATTGTCTGGTATAAGGTTTCCGATGTTTCAGAGGCGACTCTTACCTCCATCATCAGGAAGCCCTGAAGTTAGAAGCAGCAAGCACCTCTGAAACGTCAGTAAACTTCAACCAGACTGCACGGTGCAGCATTTCAGAAGACAATCAGCCAACTTGTATCTCGTTTCGGTTTGCAAGACACTTTGTAGGGCAGAGTTCAATTTTAATTCACATAGCACGTAGCCTAATATAATATATTAGCCATGATATGGCAGTAAATAGATAGCGAAAAAGCCCCTCTTTCAGACCATGAAATTCGGAAAGCCTTAGTTAATAGCCAACCCACCACCGAGTGATTGATCATTTCGGAACGGAGTGGTACCAGCCCTCGGCCATGATGATGGATAATAAAACAAGCAGAGGGTGAGGTAGCATTCACACCCTCAGGACAAAAATAACCTACCTCCTGTATTTACACGTCAGATTACACAGCAAGGGCCAGAGAACAAGAAGGGCCTATGAATAACGGTGTAGGGCCTTTCATGAAAACCAAGCTTAGGCCTATATAATTTCTGAACTCCTCAAGATAGTTTCAGTTTTTATGGAACCCGAATTTAAAGCCGACTATCGTTTTCACTTGAGTTATTCATTGGAAACTATCCCCAGAGTTTAATTTAGTCCAAGCCCCATCTCTATACGATCCATTATAACATACAGAGTGTCCCATAGGTTCAGAGCCATATTAGAAATCGATTATTTGGCAAAGCACGGAAAAATGTTAAGAGAGAAAAGTTGTTGCAAATCGTGTTCCCACTTTCAAGTGTTGGATGATTTAACATGGGCCAAGCCATTACGATGCTAAGCTCATTACATTGTCAATAGTAAAAATTACGGCGATGTTGCCAAATTTACATGACAGCGAAAGGATGTTGTGTTTCCATTGTAGGGAGAAGCTGAAGTGAAGAAAACTTCGAAAACACATCCCACTTTTGCTGTCATGTCAACGTCGCAACATTGACGAAGTTTTTACTATTTATAATATAATGGGCGTGGAACCGTAACGGCCTAACGTACGTAAATTAAAGAAGTTTCGGACCTCAGTAAAATTATACTAAGTGAGAGAGGAAAAGCGACTTGGAAGTTGTGGTGGGGTTTTGTCCAATTAGTGGCTCATGATCTCCGACTATTACAGTGTTCTTCTTCAGAGTGAAAATGACATTTCGTAAAAATTAGTTTTAATTTAGGAATAGGAAACTTCCTACATGTGCGGATCAATAGATGACATGACAACGCCTACCTTCCTTCCCCGCCAGACACCCTGTTTCTTAATAATTAATGTATTCACATAATTTCCACTAGTCTTATGCATATGTATTAGCAACTGAAGCAGAGCTGATATCTTAGCTCTCTGCGTTTCTTACGTCTTCCTGAAATGAAAACTAAGTTCCTTGATCCGTTGCGGCTAAAAAAAGGTATAGTTCATTAGTTTGCGAGTCGTTCTAAATGTCCTTTTTCTTTAGAGGCAAGTTTTTAAATTTTTTCACATACACCTAAACTTCGCTTTCAACTGTTTCAAATTACTTAATCAAAATATCGTATATACACAACAGGCTATACGGTAGTGCCCATTCTCCTTCATATTAACTTCGTCTCTCACTCCTAGCAAAGAACGTGGTTTGAGGGTATTTGAAAACGGCACTGAGGTGGATATTTGGAATTCAGAGAGAGGATCTTTTTAACTAGCACGCTTTCTTCCCATGAAGTAGTTTACGGTTATTCAATTAATAACTATTAAATATGACCAGGAGCACGAATGGGATAATGATAAACACGTACAAAATTTTGGTCGAGAGTCATCAAGGTTACTACTTTGGATCATGGACACAGATTGGATGATAGCATTAAAATGGATCTCAGACATAGGCCTGCAAGTGTGAAGTAGCTGATTTGACTCAGGTGGCTGGAGGTACGATCTGCTAGACTTTTGTTAACATTGTGATGAATTTTCAGGCTGGATAAAACCACGGAATCTTTTTACTTTCTAACTAATTACAAACTATTCAAGACGTCCTGTATTTCCTTACTTCATTCAATTATGGAAAACAAGGCTTAAGTATTATGATAAACTTATAATGCGTCAGAATTAGTCTTCTGAGTAGAAACGCCTTGTAGATAGATACCAACGTTACGGAAAAATATACTTCCATCTTCAGCTCTGACCATGGAGACAGCATGTTCCTTGAAACTTTGGTATCTACCTGAAAATCCAAAAGACGTTTCTACACAGAAGACCAACATCAACATCTTCACCGCCATGATAAACCCAATTCTTAAACCCATAACGCTTTTATATATTTCTTTACAAAAATAAAACATTTTTCAGCCTTTAAATGAGTCAGATACATGAAATTTCGATTTTACTGCAATTCCCTCAAGTTCAGATCGGATAGTTGCCTCGCCAAATCCTGTCTGTGTCTGCATGACAGACAAGTGGCCTCATCGTCAGTTTCACTTGGACATAGCATGCAACGTAGCTAGGAACAACGAACACCGCACAAACTCCTACTTTGAGGAGGGTAGGGGGTTACATCTGACGTTTAATTTGCTTCACGTTCACTCGCTTCGTGAACCCTGAATCCTCCATTCCTGTACTTACAGCTATGTCTTCTCAGTGGTCGTCCGTATTTTCCTGTTGTAGTCGATATTATTTCATCTGTCAGTATCACAGACAACTTTCTCTCTAAAATTCAACATTTCAGTCGTTACTGATTCGGAAATTACCATATATTGCATATAAAAAAATAACTGAAAAAGAAATTCAAAAATAGGAACCGAAGGCACAGCCATCTGTTATAACTTTCTGTTAGACTCCGTCTTATTTTTCTTCTCATTATATGCTATAGAGACCCACATACTCGGGTTAATATTAACACAGTTGGTTGAAAAATTCTTACTTTCATTTTATCCAAACGTTTACTACAGAAGTCATAAAATCTCGCCAATCAATGTCTAGGTAACAGACTTAAATTCTAGAACTTTTTAAGAATCCGTTTTAATAGTATCCTTCCATATATGACTGGGTCCGTATGAGAACACTTTTCCTATATCCATTTCACCTGTGCATCATTTTGCCTTGAGCAATTTCAACTGCACCACTTCTGCAACATTTATTTCGTCTGAAAGCCATTTCACCCACCTTTTCCCTCTAAACAATCTCATTTCATATATTCCATTTCAAACATATTACTTCGGACAAAGTTGTATCCTTGCATTTTATTAATTTATATTCAGCTTTTTTCATTTCACGTCTTAAAACTCTATCTTATGTCGAAAAAAACTGGTTCCTTGCATTTTATCCACATGCTCGAAATCTGTTACATCCGAAGTATGCCTACTTACAATTTATTTAATCTATTGATAACGTTTCACATTTTTTACGACATTTTAAATATAAAGGAAAATTGTGACACAAAATTACATTCTGAGTGTTTACGTTTCCATTAATTAGGTGTGCTTTAGTTAGAGTTTTGGTTTCTCATTGCATCAAAATTGTTATTCAGCTTGAATTTTAGTGTGGCACTTAAATGTTTATTAGGTTATGTTAAATTAAGTTGGGTTAGATCAGTATTTTATTTAGGATTTTAGTCTGGTACAGCAACGTGGCTTTAGTATGACAATAATTTTTATCAGATTAGGTTAGGTTTCATTAGATCAGTACTGTGGATAGGGTTTTATAGTATGGCAACAAAAGGTCATCCTCAATACATTAAGGAACGATAATTAAGAGACAAGGAGCCGGAGTAGCTTATTCAGTATAGTAGCTGACTTCGGATTGGGCGGCGTTCAATCCGACAGGGGAAGAGGATTTTTCCTCTAGCCTCTGCGTCCAGACCGACTCTGGGTCCCACGAAGCCTCCCATCTAAAGGATCTAATGGGTACCGACGTTCTTTCTTGGGTGTAAGATGCGCGCGGGTCGTGACGCTGACCACTCACCCTCATCTAGTGCCGAGGTTAAGAATGAGTAAGTTATACTCCCCCCCCCACAAACGCCTAAACGGCGTGTAGCGGGACAGCTTTTACTTTGTATTTTTTTGACGTAAATACGTCTATATTTTAGGGTCAGTGTCATTCGGGAAAAAGTGGAACGACAAAGTGTAATGGTTTATCAACAAATAAACAACAATGGTTACCTGGAAAACTTCATCTGTTTATCAACAAATCGACAATAATGGTTACCTAAGGAACATCTATTTACTCGGCATTGTTGTTACCTAGGAAACGTCATCTGTTTACTCGGCATTGTTGTTACCTATAAAACATTTCATTACATTACTTTACATTACATTAAATTACTTTACATTACTTTACATTACATTCAGCTACCACAGACCCATCTTAAGTGTAACTAATTCAAATTAAATAAGCAATGTCTTAATCAGACTTATCTCAATTATAAAGCATGTATAAAGGAAATATTTAGAATAAAGCCTAAATATAAACTTCCTTTCCGTATAGACGTATTTACGTCAAATTCTCCGGAACCGTGGTTCCACTGACAACTTTCTTTAATTAAGAAGTTATTTCCGACATCTCAATGAAATTCGTGTGTTGTCTTCTGAACTATCGGGAAAGGAATTTCTCATATCCTATACTCTTAATCGGGCCGGTGAGAACCAATAAATGTGTGAACAGAAGTAGGTTACGAAATATATATAAAATTTCTCGCAGATGATACCGGAGAAGACAATCTTACGTAGACAAATTCAGTGTAGGTATCAAAATTGATTCCCTTATCTCAAGCTTTCCAACAAATATTTTATGTAAGATTTGAGGTTTTCACAGCGGTGAGTTTGAAGATTGCTGTCTTCTGGGTTATTCTGCCGTGTAGTCTGGTAGATTTCCACCAATGTTTCAGAGGTCATACTGCCTCCGTCATCAGGGCGATCATCGCCCTGATGACGGAAGCAGTATGGCCTCAGAAATGTTGGTAAACATCGACCATACTACACAGCGCAACAACGCAGAAGACAGAAATCTTCAAATATTTTATGCATTTCTCATCTGCACCAAGAGGTTTAAAATGTAAAATCTACTATATACGCTGTTCATAACGCTGAAATATCTTCTGAATACAAATTATATCTAAAACTAACTCTCAGTTACGTATGTAAAACATAAGTGACAACGAAGTAATCAAACTTTGTCAAGGTCAGAAATCTTCCGCTTAAAATGAGTTCAGAAATGTCAATAATGGAAACAAGTTATAGAAGGGAACCAGATGTTCCTCGCGGACTTGAATTCTTCAAAGTACTGACAGACTGTGCGGAACGAATCACTGTAGAAACAGTGACGCCTTTTAAAAACAGCGAAAATGATGCACGACTAATTCTTAACAGATTCTGCAACAAAGA
This sequence comes from Zootermopsis nevadensis, assembly GCF_000696155.1. The sequence goes on along the minus strand of NW_019059559.1, from coordinate 922,535 downwards.
GCAGAAATTTATTTCTACAGGGGAAGGTATAAATTATTATGGGTCGGGATATAGCTAGTAATAAAGTGACTAATTTCAAATATGATAGTGGGTTCGATTCTCGATACGTTCAGACTAATTCTGGAACTTTCTCGGCCTTCTATTAAATGAGTATGAAAAGATGTGTTCGTGGGCACCTGTGACGTATGGTGTGATCACCTTCCACATTACGCTTGAATAAACTAGAGAACGAATAACCAAATCTTAATTAAATTTAGGAATGGAGAACTTTACGAAAACTGTCAAACTATTTCAATTTTAATTTCATCCAGTAATTTTAACAACCGCTTTACGTAAGAGTACACATTTCCTACTTTTTGAGCTCATCTCAATTATTTGCGCGAAATAAATGTTGCATAAACTGACCTTTCCGCTTTCTTAGATGTGGTTTATAATTGTTGATTAGTTTGGAAAATGTATACCTTTGTATTCTGTTAACGTGTTGAATCCGACTGGTTTTTTATTTTGAAATGTTAACCAATGTCTTCGTTTCCTTTACAGTCCGTCAAAGAGTAGCCTTCTGTTCTTCTCGTTAGTTTCATTTCAGCGACTGTGACTCTTACATCTGCTTTTCACAGCCTATTTCCATACACATATAAAAGCGTCTGCAAAGCTAGAATAACATAAATGTTTGTTCTAGCGCGTTTCAAGACTTCTGATGATTTTAAAAGTTGCATGTTGCGTATAAGTACTAAAAGAAACGTGTTGTTAATAGGAGGTGTGTGTTTTCCTAAGATAGAATGAGACACGAAAGCACCAATAATGAGAGGAAATTAACATCATAATAAATGGTTTCTTAATGGGATCACACACGACCCCAACTTCTGGCACAGAGTATTCAAATTACAAGTCAGTGGTACAAAACATTCCTCCAGTGTCCGAGATATATTTTTCGGGTATTCAAGAAATATCTTGGCTGAACAGAATCCAAAGGTTTGGCATCATTAGAATAAGTCACTAAGACATATCTTAAGCCAATTAAATACAAGCAACAACCTAATACAATATTTTTCTATAAATTTACTTCTTATGTAAATTGGAAAGAGATTCGAATTAGGTAGTTTCAGGCTAAAGTCTAAAGCATTATACCTACTTCACCTATTAGGCGAGTGTTGATGCTGAGGTCAGTTTTATTTACGACTATGAGGCTAGAATATATTTTACATATCATTTATTCAGTAATCTTTAATTTCTAAGATTTATTTTAATGTCGATGTTAATTCATTGCCGAAGGCGGCTTCGATACATTAGGTAGGAAAATATTTCAGGTTCCTTCAGGCATTTTTTCAGTCAGCACGTTTCCCCTGCACTTCAGAGTTAGTGCTATCACCTGGCCATATTTCGAATTGCATCACATAAATTTTGCTGAAGTACGATAAGTAACATGGCAATTTTAACTAGCAGCACAATTGTGACACCAATAATAGCCGAAAAAATTTATGTTTTTTCCCGTATACGTTTCATTACATCAATGCTTAACAGGGAGGCAATATCAGTCGCCATGTTTTTATGTTTTTTCCCGTATACGTTTCATTAGATCAATGCTTAATAGGGAGGCAATATCAGTCTCCATGTTTCATCTACAAAACAGTTTAAAGGTATTTGTACAAATTCTAGTGTTAGGAGTATACTATAAAAGTTTCCCGTTTTCATAACCCCTACTTTATTTATATTTAAAGATCTGTAAATGCCTCAGCATACAAAAATTATTGAGGATACTGTACACGATATTTCAGGGCAATATATTAAATCACTGTTCATTAAAGTGGGAGTCTGCCCCAAGGGGACCGTCAAGCTATTTCTAGGGGACAGCCCAAAAATGGATCTAAAACAAAGATGCTGAATTAATTTTTACCCTACATAAACAATGTATCGATAAACATTAAATTACATCGAATTACAAATATATGACGGAGATAGAGTCTCATCTCCGAAACGTCGTTTTTACGTTTTTTACGTTTTATTACTAGACGATGGATAATATCCAAGTAAATTTTTATTCAATATAGTTTATAGGAATATACCTACTTTATGCACATCATTAAGATTCATTATTAAGTATATTTTGACAATGATAAACCACGTTGAACTCACTTGGATTGCTTGGGGCCTCAAACGTCTTTAATCACAACAGCTTTCTTCCTCAAACCTCGCGAAAACTTACTTAGATATTATTGAAACACAGCTATTTGGGCCTCGACAGTAAGTCAGCTTGGAATACTTTTACCTTCTGGAAGCTGTTGTAACCATTCAAACTCAGATGTCTATACACCTTAATACCTTGGGTACGGTATTTATCCCCTGTTACTGAGTCCAACTGCCCAACAAACTGTGATCGGAACCAGTCAATTAATGTAAAGGCAAAATATAGACGACTCTATTCTGGGATGTAATGTTGTGTAGTGTGGTAGAAGTTTATCGACGTTTCAGAGGTAAATGCAGCTTCCATCTTCGATTATAGCCCTGATGATGGAGGCAACAAGCATCCCTGAAATGTGCGACATGAACAGAACAATCTAAATCTCTTAAATTGTACAGTAATTTGTGATCATGGTGGATTAATTAACGAATTTTCATTATCATAGAACCAAACTTATTCTTGCCCCACACAATGGCGGATTACTACCATTCTTCATGTCCGCCCTTCCATAGAAAAGGACTCTGCCGAGGTAATGAATTTATAGGTTGAGCAGTAGGGGAAAAAATCCGAAAGGAGAGCCAACCTTAGGGGAGCTTCCGAGCTGGGCACGCCACCTGTGAGAAAGAGTTATCCCAGTCGATATTACAAGATGCAACAAAATACAGCACTGGTATCATGTCGCATAGAGAAATTATTTTAACCCTTTCAAGCTCAGATGCAAGTATATGTATCGCCTGCTTGAAAAATTATTAATTCTGCATTTTCTTTCATTTATGGGCTTCCAAGAATAAACTGATTATTTCCCTAAACATCACCAGACAGTTGATCTTCTCAAGTGTGAAGACTGATTTTTTTTTCAGGTAAGAACTAAATTCTTAAATGTAATTTAGACAAGCTAGAGCAAATATTTTTCAACCTAATTCCTTAATTTAGAAGGAAATAAAAGCTTAAAAACGAATAAGAGCTTAATTTTTCATATAATGAAGTTTATTTTAAAAACGTTTATTGTTAGCCATCAAGCAATTTTAATTTAAGTTGTTGTTAAGTTTTATTGATTATTAATACTACAGCACTTCTCATATTCTTTTGTCAAATTTCAGGTGGTCTGAACAACCGAGCAGTGTACGTAGTACCACTGAACCACAGAAGTTTGAAAGAAGACTACAGTTTTCAAAGTGTTAGCCGGGCTAACACGGTTAACATGGATGGGAAGCGATACCATACGTGAGGTTATGGTGGATCCCCCACCGGAGATGCGTCACAGACAACCTCACATAGAAGATACCGCCTACAATTCCACCTTCAGATGTTCCAGTTTACATGAATATAATCAAAAGACAGATTCATTTATGTAACAATTTAACAGGATGTAACAAATTGACGGATTCACTTACAAGCCTGATATTTGAAATGAGGTAGAACGAAACTGAATCACAGGCCTCACTGATTGGCTCTGTTTTATGAGTGACTAGTAGCGAGCGGAAGCTAACAAGATTACATCTCACTTGGCTCACTACAAAGCAGGAAAATCTTGTACGTACAAGGATCATAACAGCACTCGGTACATCGCTCTATATTCTGAAATATGGCTCTACCACATTAATAATACAACTTCTTTATCTGTACTCCGTCTGACTACAATTTGTATGAAAGAAACATTGCAGCGTGTTTTCCAGTCTACGAGAGGAAAGAAAGCTTACGATGTAGGATTTGGGTTTTCACAGTTGTGCGTCTGAAGATTTCTGTCTTCTGGGTTATTGCGCCGTGTAGTCTGGTAGATTTCCACCAAACGTTTCAGAGGTCATACTGCCTCCGTCAGAGGCAGTATAATCTCTGCAACGTTTGGTGGAAATCTATCACACTACACGGCGCAATAACCCAGAAGACAGCAATCTTAAGGCTTACGATATTATCATAACTGCCTGCTATTCGTGATAAATTTAGAGTCAATTTTCAGAAAACTAAATATACACTCATTGTTATTAAGTGCTACTCCGCCAATTTACTCTCTGAACCCTTACCATCACTAAAATACAAGCCAAAAACATTATTGTTAATATGCAGATATCTAACGCCCACTGTCGGACCTAATTAACATGGTGTTAAGTCGGATATACGAACTTTATGTATAGGTCTCATTCAGTGGGTACTGTGATCTTTCCCGGGGGGGGGGTTAATGCCGGCCAGGCGTGAGGCTGGCCATTCACTTCTTATCTAGTGCTAAGGTTAACAATACACGGAGTTATACCCTGCATTCACTCTCCTCAAATGCATTCCAGTTGTGCTAAAATAAGCTCAGAGCCACGTTTATTTTAAAAAATGTGAGCATAAAATTGAGTATGTAAACAGACATAAAACTGCCTGGCCTTTATTGACATGCGAGTCGATATGAAAGAGCTATTTTAGTCCCTGCAATAAGTTGAGAGCCCCTGCCTTGATAATTTGAAGGCGTAAGGACTTACCGGTTTTATCTTAAAGTCCTGCATACACATATATAAAACAAAGTAGTATCTGAGAAGCTGATAGTACGCAATTTCCTAAGCAATTTTCCTCCTTCTGGAATTCCAAAAGGTTCATTATCCACCACTGGACTCAATCTGAGCGAGTTTAATTCAGTTCACACCTTCACACCCATCTCTTTAAGACTTCGTGCAGAATACAAATTATGAAGATCTTCATTATGCATATTTCTCCATCTTCCCTCTTTTTTTTCCCCCTTCTCTTATATTAAAATATTCTCTTCAGCGCCATATTTCCAAACACCCTCAATCTATATTCTTCCGAAAAATGAAAGAACAAGTTTCACGAAACAGTTGGTGAATTATGGTTTTGTTTTTAAATGTAATCCTGAAAATTCGTAGATAGCACATAGAAAGATAAAAATATTCTGAAATAAATGGTAGTGAACACTGAACAAAAAAATCTGTTCATATACACTAGATATGTGACACTGTTTAATGTGTTAGACATTTAAATTGGCCAATGAAAAATTCCAGGTTGACAACCAGAAAACGAAGCGCTAAAACAGTTCCAATAAATGATTGTCTATACAGAGACTATAAATCATGCCTGTTACTCTATACAGTTTATTGAAAATTGTTTTTGCATCAGCTTTATCATTTTCTGACAGTTGGATTTTAAATTGATACAGAGTATACAAATCGTTCAACGCGTCTTTATGATTTTCGTGTTTCAACTGTTTGTGCCAGGTCGTACTAGGCGGCGCTGTCTCTTTGTGGTTTTGTGAACGAAGCTAAGAATCGGATACAGTTCTTTGTTGGTCTCTGATGGTTACAGGATGCACTACATATATCTTTCTGAGATCAGCGTCCGGTAATCAATGAATGGGGCAGAGACGCAACGTATGGGCTACAGCGTGTTACCGGCTTAAGGGGTTTAGTCCAGTCCAGTCCCACTGTTTCTTAATTTATATTTTTCTCTATCGTGTCACCAAACAGTTTCTCGCAGAAGATTTCTGTCTTCTGGGTTTTTGCGCTGTGTAGTCTGGTCGATGTTAACCAACGTTTCAGAGGTCATACTGCCTCCGTCATCAGGGCGATGAATTAAATGAAATCATTCATCGCCCTGATGACGCAACAACCCAGAAGACAGAAATCTTCATACTTACCGCTGTAAAAACCTCAAATCTCACAGCTTCTCGTAACTTCTCGAGCTCTGAGTAGATCCATGTGTAATAATATTTTATTTAATTTTAATAAAGTACGTACTATTTTGGCACACATACATCATACAAAAAACATGATAATATAGTCAAAAATATACATATTTATTCGCACGACAAAAGAAATTTTCCGTCGTCACTTTTTCTAGACTGCCTTAAGATATTGGACGGTTTCTCGCCTGGTGGAAAGCGGCCCCAACTTGAAGCTACCACTCACCTCCAGCTAGCACGCATACATTACGTGGTGCTTAATTCCAGGAAAACGTTACATTCACTTATTTACTTTATAAGATAAACAGCTATTGCGTTTCCAAATCCGGAGATTCAGTATTTGTTACAATCTCCCCGTCTCATTCGACTCTACTTTTACTGTATACAAAAACATCTTTGTTATTATCCTAAGAGTCAACCTTTCGTAACTTCTTCATTCTGTCGTATGTCTTACAGAAATGTTTACATTGTGTGTAAACAATAACTGCTCTTCCAAAAATAAATCTTATACACTTAAAAAATAAAACAGGTTATAACTGGACCAAGTGAATGGTATAGATGTGAAATATGTCACTTGCTGCACTGTACCTGGGAGTAATGTTGCAAATATAGGATTGACGAAACTTCTAACAGGATTCAAACCGAATACACGCCAAACGTGTTACCGCTCTGCAAATTTCTTTGGTGAGACAAAACAGTTGACTCAAGAACACAGGAACACAGAAGAAAATTCGAACGAACAATCTCTTGATACCTGAAGACCTGGTAGCAACAGTGGGCTAATCCACACTTTATTAAAACTGAGAAAAACGAAGCTAAAGTTAAAAAATACTGTTGCTGTAATTCTGCTTAATACACAAATTTAAAGATTCCAGACCAAGAGCGATCTAGCCCGTCTCTATATAAAACCTGAGGACGAGAGTGAGATTAGGCCTACATTTAACAATTATTTCAGATTTAATCATTTTGCGGGTTAGTTCACTGTTGCTCCCAGATATTAATTACCGGGACGCCAGCTGGTATCCCCACCCACTTCCTTTCTGTCGTGAGAAATCCTATCGGAAGCTGTTCTGCACAAACTATCCTTCGACCACCTACCTCGCCAACAAGAATTCCTCATTGCAAGCAAACCCTTGCGTACCCTGTGGGCCAAGATGCCACAATAAGCAAAGCGTACGAAGTCCAGAGTTTGATTCCCAAAACGATTAGAATTATTCTCTTCCGAACCAGCGTGGTACGAATGCTCTGGCGGACACCCAGTGTCAAAACCACCTCGGTTTAAGGCGACCGGAGCATGAAGCTTCCATATAGTGTAGTTTCGAGGTTATGAATACGTGGAATTTAAAATCCATTACTCTTCCCCTGATTTTATAGTATTGTGTTTATTCACGAGAAAAAATTACTTTCTTTGTCAAGCCTGTATCTTTATACTCCGTTGTCTCCAAAATAAAATCCATACGTTTAAACCCACAAATTCACTGGAATATTAAGCAGTTACGGTTCATATCAGTATTAAGTAACGATAACTGAATAATACGTTCAAGACACAGTATCTGCTTTGAGCATCTGAAAATTATTCAGATGCCCAAGAAGTTAACAAACAAATTTAATCCAGTCCAGCTTCTCACAACTTGCTCCTCTAACATTCGGTTTTTTTTATATATTACACTTTCACCTACAAACGCCAAGCGTCCTCTTACCAGTCTGAATGCGTTTTTCTTAACTTCCATTCCACATTTGCTGCCAGACTAATCCTT
>NW_019059559.1:895041-908385 GCF_000696155.1 Zootermopsis nevadensis | reverse complement strand
CGGGATTCGATTCACGACAGAGATTAGAGAGTTCCTTCTTACTTCAGTATCGCGTCCAATCCAGCTCTGGTGTTGGCCTAGTCTCTTTCACAGAAACTGGTACTAGGAACTCTATCCCTGGGGGTAAGGAAAACCGATTGCTGAGGAAAATAACTATCTGAGTTAATAGCATAGTATGGTTCATGAAATTTGACGGGAATAAACCTTGTTTATGCCTAAAAGTAACATACTTTACTGTAGCAGTATCACTCAAAGTGTTTAAAAAGTTTATTAAACTTATTTATGAACTAAATTGAATATTGAAACATGTTTACGGCTACTGAAACCAGATTTCTGAGAAACGTACCTACACAAAACCAAACGCACGAATCCGCCAGACCCCAACATCGGCGTCGGCACAACCCTGTTCGCAATTCTTGCTACCACAGTTGCTACCTTCAGAACCTAATTTCAATCTTTTCCGCATTCGTACAGACATGAGTGACGAGAACTGACCATTGTATTGAAAGTAGACACCTCTACTCCCCTCATATAATGATATGGCGTGATGCTTTGTAATTACCAGAAACAGTTTGACTTCCTTTTACTTATGTCAGTCCAAATTAATGGCCACACATGCAAAAAGTTCAGCTCGCTTTTCGCCAAGTCACTAAAAGTATGACTGTAGTCCTTCCAGGGTTCAGAATACCTACTCTGTTTATCTGAAGAAAACTGTTGCTAGGCATAGCGAGATAGTTCAGTGGCTGCGCTCCGATGCAGATAAAATTTAATGGCACGACGAGGACACAATCACGTTAACACAGAACCTGCGCGTCTGTTCACAATCTACTGGACGAAATGGAACATACGCATTCATCATGGGACTCAAAATAACAACAACGGAAGAAAGATATGTTATAGTTCGTCAATGATCACAAACTTATTTCCTGGACATAAAAAATATTTCACATTAATCGCTATGTACCTAAAGTATGAGTTATAAAGTAAATTAAAACATCAAATGCATTTTAATAAGTAATTTTTGATGATAATAAATGGTTAATTTCATGATTTAACACTCAAACTTCTTTGTTGACACTGAAGGTCGCGCAGGAGATATTTAATCTGAGGAAAGTCACTTGCTGAAACATGCTTGGCAACGAAGGAAGATAAAAGTAGTATCCGGATACGTGAAGCAATTGGCTAACATAAAACAAAAGAAGGATGATTTGGATGAAGTAAGCAGAAGTCCCAAGAAACAAGCATTTATACGGAATTTTGCTCGGAAACCTCACCTACTTCAAAGACCCATAAACAGACGAAGATAACGAGCATGTTGTAAAGATGGGATCTTTAGCGAAATGGTTCAGAATATGGCTGACTTTGCTGAAGAAAATTAGGCCTGTAGCCGTAAAGAAACAAAGAAAGAATGAAATTCCTCTTTGCCAGTACAGTTTACTCCCGACACTTTTAGATAAGCCACCACTCACCAGTGGTCAGAAGTCTATGTGCCAGCTGCAAGTCTGGTCCGGTTTCTTCCTCCAGCTTCTGCTTCTCAGCCATCAGCTGCTTCATGTACGAGGACATCTCCAGTTTTGGTTCGGGTGTCGTCGTAACCACAGCGGGAGTCGAACTCGGGCCCGCTGGGGAGCTCTCACAATTACCCTCCTCAGCCATTGATCTGGAGTCTAGACGGAACAGAACATACGGTTTTAATACTTGTTTTGCAACGTCACATTGTAAGAAGAATAAATGAAGTAAAAAAGATGTCATTATTGGCCTTCTGGGTTGTCACACCATGTGAACGTCTTGTATAAATCAACGTTTCGGGTTAAATAACTGCCTCCATCTTCAAGCTTGGGGCTCAGTCAGAAATACTGCTTTGTAGTACTCTATGTTTAATCATTCCAAATCACCTAAAAATGTCTCATTAATCCTCAACTTAAAGGATTCTGGTATTGAACAGAAATAAAGAAAAATGAAGGCAAAGAACAATTCAATTTAATTAGTTTTTTGAAACTGCTTCAGACAGCTGGTATACACCATTGATGATAATGATGCAAAGTAATAACCTAAAAGTAATTGGAAATGGCAGTGTTTCTTTAAGTTTAAACCATTAAATTAAGTGAAAATAGTTACTAAAATGAGAAGTAAAATACTTCTTCAGCCTGCAAACATGTGCATCACAACGCCTGAATTACAGAACAAAAAACTTTTCAATGAGTGTAAAAGGAACAATCTATCTCCGAACATAATTCGAGAGTGTAAACACAGCAATGAATTTGAGATTTCAGGTTCTGATGGCGATGAGTATAAAAATGGCTGTCTTCCAGGATGTTACACCAAGTCTGGTAAACATCTACAGATGTTTCAGAGGAGCTTACTGCCTCCTTCATCGGAGCGAGGACTCATCGCTCTGAAATTAAAAGTAGTAAGCTCCTCTGAAACGTCGGTGCGTATCTACCAAACTGCATGATACAACACCATGGAAGACAGTAATGGTCCTTCGGATTCTATGAAAAGTTATTTTTCTGACCAACTAAGCAACTGTTAGAATATCGAGGGCTCTGCTCAACTGCCTTTACAACAAAAGGACTAGCTAGAATATCGACCTTTTGTTTCCTCTGTTAAAATTAACTTCCGGAACACAGTCAAGTGACATGAATAGTCCGGACCCAAATTCGGTGTCCTGTATGGCAACTGTGTTCTTGCCTTAGGCAGGGCTCGAATCGGAATGTTTTGTCAAAAAGATTAAAAGCGTGGCAATGGCTGCTGCCTTTCGTGTGGACTGTTATGTTACACGGATCGGCCCAACCCACATGAACTGGTTTCTGTAATGCGTCGTCTACATAATTCACGTCGTCAGTCATCTTGGGCTCGGCTTGAAGTCTCATGCAATGCGTCAGTCTCCATATGCGTCGGACAAACGCGTGTTGCGAACTTTTTTCTCAGTAATTAGTTTCATATAACACTTTCCATGCCACTCACGACATGTTTCGTTTAAAAATAAAACCCTTGTTGTCTGAATTTCTTTGGTGTTTGAGATCAATGAAAACATTTCTATCGCCATTTCTCAGCAGCTAAAGCTAACAATTTGTAATCTTTCAATGTTGATGATGATGTGTATCTCATCGCAATGATGAAGGAGGCAGCAAGGGCCTCTGAAAGTTTGGTAAACATCTACCAGACTACACGGCGCTGCAACCCAGAATACAGCTTTCTTCGGGCTCACCGCCCTGAAAGCCTCAAATTCTACTGGACGCTATATAATATAGTTCAGTCAGTAGGGAAACTGACAACGAACTGAACATCCGAATGTGATTACAGGCCAGGACTCTGTCCAGACTGGTTCTGCGGTCCACCTGTTTTCCATTTCAATGGGAATAGCGTACTCTATCATCAGTGACAAGGTGGTCGAAGAGTGAAGATAACCAACAATCTCATCCTAGTGTGGAAGTTTTCTTTACACTCCGTGTACTGCTTCATAGCTTGTTCCTTACGAACTCCGGATGATTTCACTTTACATTTGCATGAATTATATAAAATCAACGCGCTAAGGGGAGGTTGTATCCATCTGAAAGTCGTCAAGGGTTTGGATTACATTTTGTATTGTAAACCATAAAGTTAATATTTTATTTAATGCGACTTCTCGTACAAAACTTTGTTTAAATAACGTAAATAACAAATCTCATCACAATCTGAAGCATTTATTTAAAATATTTTTAGTATGTTCAACAACATAGGATAATTTTTTTTTTGTACTTTTAAGCATTGTTTATGTAGTATTATTCGTTATGCTACAATAGACATTGACTTGCAATAGTACGAGTAAATTTTCATGTCTAACAAATAAGCATCAAGAACATCACGTGCAAAATTTTAAAGATCTCATTTCGAAAATGAGTACTCAAAAATTGAGTTAAACTTTAGAAGGTTTATCCCGTCACATACGCCAAAACACAAAAGAACGACTTCACACTGCTGTCTCAACTGAGGTTTTCAGGCCTCTGTGATCTGCTTCAAAGCGTAATTATAGCTGTGGATAAGTAGGCCTTACCCAGACAATTAATAACGACTAAAGAATACTTTCCTATAATGATAAGACCTGCTAACTATATCCGTAATATACATATTACTATAAAGCATTCCTTATAACTCTTATTCTAAAGACATGGGCGCATATGGAAGGATAATATTAAAACGCATCTTAATAAGGTAGTGTAGGAGGATGTGGATTGGATTAATCTTTTTCAGGATACAGACAAGTGGTGGGCTCCTGTAAAAGAATGAATAGATACAATATACCATAAAAGTCGATGAATTTCTTGATTAACTCTCAAGAAGGACCATGTTCCATAGACTAAGTTAGTTGATCTGTTAGCTTTTTGGTCTGCTGTGCCTCTGTCTGAATCGAGCATGGTACATGACAGACGACAGAGCGTCACTCCGTGCTGGATACGAATTCCACCTGAACGAATGACAGGGAATTATTTTCAGCAGGTGTTACTATCATTTGTTAGGACTTGCTGTTAAATCTGAGTCACGATCTTCAATTACACTAATTAATCACCTGTTAACTACATAAAACCAAGACAATCTGACAGCGACATCTACGGAAGCCAAATGTCAGGATCTTCAAGACCACTTCATTTCAGATGGGTTCATTCCCCACACCCGACCGAGGATTATACAGTCATTCGACGACTATTTCAAGTGATTAAGGTACATAGCGCGGAATGGTAGATGAATATGTGAATGATGAACTGGAAAGGATCTGAAAGGAAGCGATCGTGGTCCGGTTCAATGTAAGAGTACTTACTAGCATTTGCCTTGAAATGTTGAATTGAAATAATAAAATCCTCACGTTTATGAAGCAGGAGTAACAAATACTCGACCGAGACGCCTAGAGTTTGATCCAATAATTATCCTTTTTAAAGCCCATGTCCCACCTGCATTAATAATAAATAAGTCTGCTTTTTTATTTGTGTATTTCGTGTAAATCTCAATGTAAACAGCTATTAGTTTCTTAAACAGAGGGAACAGACTGAATATGGTGAATATTTTACTAATGTTTTTATACGAAGTTCGGCTTCAAAGGCTTAATACTTGATTTGAAGCAACAATTAAATCTTCACACTTGGAAAACTTTGGACACCTTGAATTCTAAAAGTAATATATATTTGAGCTGATGTCTCATATAATCGTTCATATTTCAGCATTTCTGTATTATGTGTGCACTGAATTTTGTAACAAACATTTCATACATTTGTAATAAAATTTACTTGCATTTTCGATATTAATTACCATCATTATTTCTAGTAACATATTTACCACACATCTACAATAAATTTGCTTCCATATTGCTCTCATGAATTCCTTTCAACAATTCTGAATACATTAACTCACCAAATACACTGACATTACGTTATGTCTGTCAATTAACTCATTTTAAGCATCGTTTCCTCGTTTCTGTCGACACGCATTTCGATTACTACGAACTTTAAAGTGAATACGTCGACGTTCATCTGCGTTGTGACACCAACGTTACAGAGGAACATACTGTCTCCATCTTCAGGTACGAATGTCATATCAATCTTAACACAGTTCTCCAACAGAAACAAAAAAATAGACATCATTATTCGTTCCATTGCAGATTTTTTGGGGTAGGGGAGAGAAAGAGAGAGAAACTGAGGGGTATGTACCCTTTGTATAGCCGCAAAATGATTGTCCCTACACAGAACCAACTGTACTGCTTATGTAGTTTCTTCGGTTTCAGGCGCACTGTCATTTGAATTGAATTACACATTCGGGCACTGTGATAAAGACATACAGTCGTATCCTGTGACAGAATGTTGGACAATATGAACTAGTGCTTGAAATGAAGTACTACTTTATTGCATATAAACTGCAATCAATTCTATCACATATTAGTTTATATGACCTTCATTTATAACGAGAACACGACTTCAGTCAGCGTGTACATATCGGATTGGAGGATTAGAAATTAAATGGATTAAAACAAAAAGAATTCCTAGAAACAAAACAAACGAGAAGAGACGAAGAAAAAATTTAACTAAACCTCCCAAATTCAAATCAAATGTTACAAATATTCTGCACTACAGTCACATAGTATGTAAAGTAGTTAGTTCTATAGTAAGACGTTCTCTGCATGACCTGCATAAACTGTGCGCTTACTGGAGAGGTCTAGCTCTCTGTGAGTTTCTTGTAGGCCGAGCCATTTACGAGAAATTTAAGAAAGGTCGATACAAACTTAACGTAAATTGGGCTCATACGAAATAATGTTAAATTAAACTTTCTTTACAACGTTTAGTCTACATCAAACATAATCGAAATCAGTCACAGCCTACTGGAAGAACACTTAATACGTCTCAAATTACATGCGGCAAACCTTCAATAACCCGGATTTCGAATATTTACAATTTAGTCAACTAGAATGATTGGAACATTTGACCGTAAAAGAGACAAAAATAGGAAATCTGTTACAATTATATTAATAAGCTTAATAATTCCTGAAGATTGCTGTCTACTGCCTCCATAATCGCCCTGATGATGGAGGCAACAAGGATTTCTGAAACGTCGGTAAACTTCTACCACACTACACGGCGTTCGAACCCAGAACCCAGACTAACCACCGTGAAAACCTCAAATCCTACATAAATTTCTACTTTTCACACAATCCTTTCAAATGTCATATGTAATGAGATTGACTGAACATTAGCAAAAGCTAAATAATTCAGAAATTAATATGACTTTTTGGTTGAAGAATGTGATAGAAAAAGGCAATATAAAACTGTTCTAAAGAAACATAAAGTGATTATATGAGCTCGATTCGACTGTACGTATCTGGAAAGTTGCTAATTCTGGGATTTTGTTAACATGGTTATGATCTTCAAACAAGCCACAAAGTAAGCATACACACTTTTCAAGGAAGTTAGATTTATCTGAGACTTGAAGTTCTCATGGCCGTGAAGATGTCGATCAAGATCTGGTATCTCGACAGCTGCAGTTGAAGATGATGATTTCCAGACGGGAGAGTTACAAGTAAAACAAGTTTTAATGCTGCAAATGTAGAACGTTCCACTTAAAACCCTAACTAAAACTGTTTGTAAGCTTTGGTGACATCAATATAATGAAACAAACGAGTTGTTTTACTTTTTATTTGCTAGGAAAAACTTTCACAATAGCTTTGCAGCACACGCTGAAAATGTTTACCCATCTTTCTGATGACAATATTTCACCCCCTTTTTACTCTGTTTCGTGCGGCTTTGCAAAGTGCTTTTGGATTAATACAGTGCGGTCAATATTATGTTCCAGCTCCACAAAATAAAGCCTTTCTTTGAGAAATATCTACAGAAAGAAGAGATTCTGAACACACCATATTAGCGCCTTCACAGCTTTTGCGTAACTGGGGTGAGTAACGGTCCAACTATCAGGCAGACCTTAATTCGAGGGTCACGAGGTAGGTTGAGAACTTATTACACGGGAGTGGACATCCATCTGGTTTTGTTTATGAATATCATTGTTGGTATGCGTCTTAAATGACATACCCTGTAGAATGTAGTGCATTTACAATGGAACACATTACTACTTTCAACGTGCGATACAATTTCTATCAAATCACTTCTTTACTTGGTGAGATGTGAGATTCTCAGGGCGACGACTATGATAGTGGATGTCTTCTAGGATGCTGCATCGTGTAATCTGATTGATGCTGATAGATGTTTCAGAAGAGGTTACTACTTCCATCATCAGGGTTATGAGTAGCAAGTTCTTCTGAAACGTCAGTCAGTATCTGCCATACAGTATGATACAACATCCCAGAACACACTAAATTCATGCGAGCTTCCAAATGTCGTGTGCTCTCAAGATGTTTAAATTTATATTCTAATAAAAATGTTTCAGTTTATTGCAACTCCTTCATCAAACGCGTTTAGAAAATCCCAGAAGACAGTCATCTTCATACTACTGTTACCACTAGATTTTAAATATCTGTGACTTTGCAAAAGTCACGAACGTTACTCATGGTCACTTCCACTTGGGATATCAAACATGGAGACGGTGCGTTATTCCGAAACGTTGGTAACCACCTGTAAATCAACATGGAGTCACGACTCACAAAGATTATAATCGACTTGGGTAGTCAGCTAGATTTTGAACACTTCATTGTTTTATTTGCAAACAGACTGACTGTGTCGAACAGTCAATAGAAGATGTGACGTCAAATCAGGATTACATTATAAATGAAACTGACTGATGATGGGGCATGTTAGAGTTCTTGCAGCTTTTCAATCCAGTAATTACTGTTGATTCAATTTTGTTTGCCCTAAGAGAAATGTAGGCCTGCAGTGGTAGAGGTACAATCAGGCAATACTAATTCTGTTGATATATCTCAGCTGACAAACATCATCATGAAAGCCTTCGGTTGACCTCTGCAGCACAGATCGCGTGTAATAACAGAACAATCAGGCAGAGAGTCCCGTGAGTGCTTTGTGGAATACGTAGGTTACACAGGATAATTAAACTAACACCTTTGCCGAAAAAGAGAAGGTCTCACACAATGCCTTCAGTATAATACTGGGATTGTAAGTTAACACAGACCACGACCGTTTTCTGACAAAGCCTCAGCACACACATCTTGTTGAAACGTGTTTAAACTCAGCGGCCAGTGCAGCATTAAAAGTAACCAAATCAAGATTAATTATTTAGGTTACAATCTACTTCAATAGCCAGTTCCACTGTATACCGAATAACCTCAACACTTTACGCAGCTTCAAATAATATTGTGCAGTAAAGCCATAACGTGTGTTGTCGGTTTTGTTGCCCAAATGACGTAATCCGTAAACAAAAAATGTAGGTTAGGAGTGTTCATGCTGAACGTTAGACCGTGTTAAACGTATTGGTCCTGCAAACAGTTTAAAAAACAATAAAGAATAAAAAGTTTTCTGTCTTAGTTTTGTATTTCAATGTACTGGATCACAACAAAACCGATCAGAAAAATGCATCGTTAACCAACACCTCCAGCCAGCCAACGCGGAGCCAGAGTAAGCCTCATCTAGACGCCTAACCTAACCTTCCTGGAGTCGGGCAAACATTTAGTGTGCAGTTCCAGTTTCGAAACGTGCAGCACATCTAATCATTCTTTCATTTCCACAAGAACAAAGCTAGGAATGCAAATTATCGAATTATAATAATTTTTAACACTCCTGTCACTTCATGTCTAACTAACTAACTAGCTTACGGAACCCGAAGGTTCATCACCGAATTAACCAAAGCCCTCCGCCGGACCCTGTCCTGGGCCAACAAAATCCAGTCTCCTTCAACTCCTATCTCCGATAGACTCCATCTGAGATTATCCTCCCATCTACGTCTAGGTCTCACTTTCCCTCAAGCTTCCCAACAAATACCCGGTGCACACCTCTTGTCCCATCCATGCGTGTCACATGCCCCGCCCATCTCATTCTTCTTGACTTAATCACGTTGACAATATTGGGGGAGGAGTTCAAATTTTTAAGCTCATCATTATGCAGTTTTCTCCACGCCCCATCGTCTTCCCTCTTAGGTCCAAACATCCTCCTCAACACCCTGTTCTCAAACACCTGCAATCTGTGTTCCTCCCTCCGAGTGAGAGACCATGTCTTGCACCCATACAAATCAACAGGTAAAGTTATTGTTTTGTTTATTTTAATCTTCAGGTTCTTGGAAATCCGACGGGAAGACAAAATATTTTGAACTGAGAAGTAGTCATTTCATGTCTCGCAGGTTCAAATACTCTTTTCAGAAACGCAACTAATTCAACTTAACGGAGTAACTGAGTGCCTAACAGCCACTGTCTGCTACCGACATTCTACTCTTCTTTAAAGATTCACAGGTTCACAATGGACCGCAACTAGCCCCTATCCTGAGTCACATGACCCAACCCATACCCTCCCATACTATTTACCTGAGATCCATTCTAATGTTATCTTCCGGTATACATCCCGATCTTTCAAACAGTCTCTTCTATTTCTCTCCAGATTTTCAATTAAAAATCAACATGCACTTCTGATTCCTTCCATGCGTGCTTCATGTCCATCCAATCTGATAAAACATAACTTTTTTATAATGAAATGTTTCGCCCATCTTCAGCAGAGTTACATATGAAGTTATATGAAGTGAATTGAATCTCCTCAGCATTTGGTTTTCAGAGTTCCTTCATCGACATTACTCATCCAGGATAAGAGACTAATTTCACATCCATATAAAACAGCAAGTGAAGTATTTACTTAAAACTGTGGTATATGTAAATGCAAACATTCTGTTTGCTTATAATAAAATTTCCAATCGGAAATCACTGGAGTGTCTTATTTTCTATAAACTTCGGTTTCATTTGTAATTTTACTGAAAATTACTTGTTTGTATTGGCGCTGGCATTGGGAACAGCGACTGTGGAAATTTACCCTCGGAACTTGATAATACTCGCTTAGGTACGGGGCATTATGAATGCAACTTGAAGCAGCAAGCTACAGACCAACATTTTACGTTCAGTAACAGAGACTATCACCCTGTCTCTTTCACACCCGGTCTCAATTGTAGCTCACTCGATTTAATTAATTTCGGTAGGTATCATAGAGAGTAAAGACAGGACTGTATCAATATTTACGAAACTGTAGACATCTACGAATTACGGGCTTCGACATTCTGTGATTAAACCCGTGTTCTCACAGTATGAAGGCTTCCACGAGTTCTCTCAAGCGCGTAGCGGAACGTACTGTGTGTCTGCATTGTTTTTATTTTGACAAATGTGACTTGCTACTTCTAGGGTTCGGTTTTCTTCTAAACTACACCCATTAGGCGCTGTAGTAAAGCGGGAACGTGCAGAACCACAGGACTGGAGGCACACGCCAGCTTCTCATCTGGGAGATCCGGCTTTAAACCCAGGGCAGTCCGTATGGGATTTGTTGCATATAAAGTGACACTGGGGTAGGTTTCTCCTGAGTACATCGGCTCTCAATGGTCATTATCATTCCCCGTTGTCCCATATTCACTCAGGATCACATAGGGAATAGACAAAAGGCTCGTTAGTTACCGCAGTTCTACAGGGACACAGACTCGCTCCATTGCAAAAACAACAGACGAAGTCTTATGGGAGCCCTATTTTTGGTCACTTTATTTTTGCACTAACACTCCTTTCAACTGAATACAAACAGAAAAACAAGCCCTGTTCTCTGTAACTAACAGCCTACGACGAGTACATCCCCTATTAATTTTGCATCGGATTCATATTTAACACTGCGACCCACAACGCAGTGTGCCGAGCTAATCTCTCAAACCGTGTTCCCGTGGTTCCATTTCCCTTCATATTTGTTACAGACGTTAATTAAAGGGGATGTTTGTGCCAAGTTTCTTAACGTGCATCACACACCAGACTGCTCCTACGGAAGTGAAGCCGAAATACATCTTCACATAAATTTGCTAAACTAATTAATTTATTTGTACATTTCTTCTCCAAGACGCTAGAGAATCATTCGATTCTTAACCTCGTTCAACCACAGACGTTTCCTAAATTACAATTATTCAACTGGCAGCAGAGTTACTTCAATAGGAGATCGCCCCATTAGACGATAGCAAATTGCCTACTATATTACTCTGTCTTAACAAGATACGGATCGACAGGCCCTAAGAGGGATTTTAACCCACACTGACCTCATCAATATTGTGTCTTAAACAGAGCTAACACCAGCTAAATAAAGAAGTATCATAGGATATCCAAAATTAAAATTATATATAAATCGTGTCACGTGTAAACAGAAACGTGAGCTTCGTAAGCGAGATTCACCGCAACATCGGTGGAAAGTCCCTTAGTTTGAAAAGCCCGTCAGTCTGCAGGCAAGTAACAAGTTTCTAGTGGAACGGACTGAAGACTGTTCTAGCGTTTGGAATCCTTCTTGTACGAGAGTAGAGAGAACTGAGGACACATTAAAATGAGGTAAAGAATGATAAACATAGGATTAAAGGAGACAAAAAATAAGAAGAAAGAGGTTAAAAAAAGAATAAAATGGGACGAAAAGGGCAATGATAAGAAACGTCGCTCGCTTGCATCATCTAATTATACTGTTGGTTTAACTGGAGACAGACGATACAGACTCGTCTGCTTGCGAGATGCCCTTTTTTTTAGCATAGTCAGCTAGCAAGCGGACTCAATTCTTCCCGCACTTGTGGTTGAGCGATGGTTTACCCGCTCCTCCACGTTTCACGATAGCAACTGATTCATCCGGGTTAAAGTCCTGACCACAGACACATTCCGACTTCGTTATTCGTGGCCACGACATATTGAACTTCTTTATTCTGAAACCCCAACAACATTTTTCGAGAGAAATATAAGAGCAACGAACTCTGCAAATGATATAGCATGTTCAAACACGCAACAGCAAAACACACTACATACGAGGCCTATTTGCACGTACAGTGTCCGCCATTTATAACAGAAGTGACACAAAATGATGTATTCCTATTATTTAAAATAATTCCCCTACCTGTAGGAAGTTACGTAGGTTCCTTTCCGCCAACTTCCCAAATTTTGTCATACCTCCTGTAAACAGGAGTTCTGCTGCAAGGTATTGCAAGAGGGTGCAGAACTCATTACATTGGGTGGTTCAATCCATCACCCTCACAGGACAATGTAGCAAAACGTCCTTAATAGGATCCAAATACACGATCCTAATATAAAAACTGTCAAAGGCAGTTTTCGTCGGTTCAACATCAGTCGTCTTCTAGACAGGTGACCCCCAAATTCTTGATCACGATATAGACCTACGGGGCTTACATTACCAGATAGAAAAACCCTTTTCGTGCTTTGTTAGCGATTAAACTACCGGCATTCAAACATTTTAGGCATACATCATCTGAACAGTCTTCTGTTAGGTTAGGTTAATGACTATCGTACAGAACATTTCCGACAGCCTTGTGCAAATACTCAAATAAGAACGTTCAGTGTTCCGAATTGGTAAAACTCTTTCAGTTTAATAACAAAAACGTTAATTCTTACATTGTAAACAAACGCATTCAACTTGGTAGTAAATGATTAATAGGCCACAAGGTCGGAGCGTTTATTTTAACCACGTTAGCCCGGCTAACACTTTCTTTTCTTTTTCCGGTTTAACAATGTTTGTACATTTTCCGGTACCCTTTACGGGTCCCCAACTTTTCAGTTAGCTCGATCTGTAGACGTTCGGTAGGACTCCTTGGATGAGGGATCGGCCCGTCGCAAGGCCTCTACCTGTACACAGGACAACACAACACAGAAAAACGCGGACAAACATCCATGGCTTGAGTGGGATTCGAACCCACGGTCCCAGTGTCCAAGCG
>NW_019059559.1:876714-886995 GCF_000696155.1 Zootermopsis nevadensis | reverse complement strand
CAACATTTTTCGAGAGAAATATAAGAGCAACGAACTCTGCAAATGATATAGCATGTTCAAACACGCAACAGCAAAACACACTACATACGAGGCCTATTTGCACGTACAGTGTCCGCCATTTATAACAGAAGTGACACAAAATGATGTATTCCTATTATTTAAAATAATTCCCCTACCTGTAGGAAGTTACGTAGGTTCCTTTCCGCCAACTTCCCAAATTTTGTCATACCTCCTGTAAACAGGAGTTCTGCTGCAAGGTATTGCAAGAGGGTGCAGAACTCATTACATTGGGTGGTTCAATCCATCACCCTCACAGGACAATGTAGCAAAACGTCCTTAATAGGATCCAAATACACGATCCTAATATAAAAACTGTCAAAGGCAGTTTTCGTCGGTTCAACATCAGTCGTCTTCTAGACAGGTGACCCCCAAATTCTTGATCACGATATAGACCTACGGGGCTTACATTACCAGATAGAAAAACCCTTTTCGTGCTTTGTTAGCGATTAAACTACCGGCATTCAAACATTTTAGGCATACATCATCTGAACAGTCTTCTGTTAGGTTAGGTTAATGACTATCGTACAGAACATTTCCGACAGCCTTGTGCAAATACTCAAATAAGAACGTTCAGTGTTCCGAATTGGTAAAACTCTTTCAGTTTAATAACAAAAACGTTAATTCTTACATTGTAAACAAACGCATTCAACTTGGTAGTAAATGATTAATAGGCCACAAGGTCGGAGCGTTTATTTTAACCACGTTAGCCCGGCTAACACTTTCTTTTCTTTTTCCGGTTTAACAATGTTTGTACATTTTCCGGTACCCTTTACGGGTCCCCAACTTTTCAGTTAGCTCGATCTGTAGACGTTCGGTAGGACTCCTTGGATGAGGGATCGGCCCGTCGCAAGGCCTCTACCTGTACACAGGACAACACAACACAGAAAAACGCGGACAAACATCCATGGCTTGAGTGGGATTCGAACCCACGGTCCCAGTGTCCAAGCGGCACAAGGCCCAGGCCTCAGACCGCGCGGCCACTGCGGACCCCTTTGAAAAACAAAAATAAAGTGTTTGTGTCTCACTTTCGTGGTTCAGTGGTGCCCCACGCACACTGGAACACAGCAGAACCGATGTACTTTCTCTGATCGTTCCTGCTGTGATACAGCGTGTGGAGTATCACTGAACTACAAAGGTAAGACAAAAACACTTCTATTTTTCGTTGCCAGGCTAGCACAGTTAACATGAACGCGTCTGTTTGATTTGATCTTTTCGCAGAAAACGCGTTTCCACTTCATGGGTCACGGACTAAGAAAGAGTTCAGAATCTCTGTCCTATTTCCTTTCCATAGTTCAGAAAATGATATTCACTTGGCCTAATGGGCTGTACTTGTAGTGACTCTGCATACCTAGTTTCTGAACTCATTCACCGACGCTTTCACATCTGAATAAATCAGACTAGCGTATAACAACATGACTGGATGGAATGGTTGTGACCTTCTTATGACCCTATCCCAACATTTGTTTGGAGAGACTGAAACAAGTATGAAAAACTCTGGATATCTGCTATTCCGGCTAATATTAAAACCTGCGACCTCCATAACAAGAAACATAAGTGATAACCACTTTCGGTATAAAATAAAATTCGGAATTCTAAGACGGATTTGGAAAATAAAATAGAGACTTCAAATTATTTTTAACAAACCCGAAACTAAAGAGACATTTGAAGGTAAATCACTCGATAGTAAACATTACGTTACTGAAACATCTTACCGTTTAATGTGCCACTCTTCTTATAATCCAAAGTGATGGAATTCCATGAAACAATCGACCACTGTTATCACGTGTAAAGTCGGCATAAGATGGGTACGCCACGTGGCTGACCGCCAACACACATTCACCAGTGTTTGTTTATGTGTAACACGCTGCACCGATGCTCAGACCAGCTCCTCGCAGCGCTACGATCGGTTGGCAACTGACGGACGAACCGACGGCTACAACCAGCGCCTCGCTCCCGCCACCTGCAGTCACGAGCTCAAGGAGCGCTGTGTTTACACTGAGGAGGTCCCATCGGACGAGATTAGTCAGACGACCTACTGAGTGAATGACATCGCAAGTGAAGAAAGGAATCTTCGAAGCTGCACTGAAGTATTAATTGAATTAGGATCCAGCGCCTCCTCTGAATCTTTAATTTCCTTTCTGTTTTCCAAACACTTAAGAAAGAAGTACCGCTTGTTCGAACAACAGCCCTCTTGATCCTGTAAGCGGTCTCTGTTCAGACCTCGTGTTTAATTAAACGTCTACCCCACTACAACTCTTATCGAACGCCACGGCTGAGTGATTAACTCTTCTGATTTGTATTCTGGAACAATTCTCGGCTCACTCCAGCCAAATGCCAATAGAAAAATATTAAAATTGTTCTCCACTTATTATCTTCCACGTTATAATTTACAATCATCCTCCCTTTCAATACCATGACTTATAACTGGAAAAGATGAGAGGTTGTTAAATAAGTAAAGAAAAGCTTCATAATATCGGGATTCGTAAATGCATAAGCGTTGTCTGAAGCCGATACAGAACACAGACGACGGGTTCGAATGCCGCTTGGGACACAGATGTTCGCGTTTTGTGTTCTGTCCTTTGTTTGTTTGTGATGTAAACGGCCTTGCAACGATGTGATCCCAATGTATAAAAAACATTTTCACTTTTTTTAATAATGAAAGAACTCAGTTTCACTTATCGGAATCAGATTACAGGGCCAAAGAATAAATCTGCAAGTTACATTCTACAGGTTTCGCCAGAGGTTCCCAAACTTTTATACCTTGCGCCCCCCTAAAAACATTTCATAAATTTCTCGCCCCCTTCCAGAACAAGTGCAAACAAACAGATTTTTCATAAAATTTAGCTATTAGTACAATTTTTTTTATAAAGTAGTATATATTATTCAATGCATATAATTTAAAAAGCTATAATAAAATATACGCTTCATACCTGGGTTAGTGGGATGGGTCCCTAACTGTAAGTAGACTTATATTGTCGTTTACTTCCTAAAACCGCCGATGCTCTACGAGTCTGAATTCTAAAGTACTGTAAGACAACTAAACTGCCTCAACCAAGCAAAGGATGTTAAAAATGTTCCTCCACATTTCGTTAAAAGAACTTTTTCATACAAACAACACCCCCCCCCCCCCCCACAGAAAACCACTCGCGCCCCCTAGGGGTGCACACTTTTGGAACCTCTGGGTTACGCTTAAGTCAATCATCAACTGATCGGGTCAGACTGAAGCTATTATATTCATCACTTGGAGTCTTGGAGGCTGCTTTTATATTGGAATTTTAAGATGCCAGAGATCAATCAGGACTGTCAATTAAGTTGAAGTCCTAACTACGTACTTCGCATTACCGAAACGTCCTTAATTGTCCGAGTTTTTACTAAAGTAAAACCTCACTCACTCGGAACTACCGTAATTAGACTGACCTCTTTCTTCTTCATGTTTCTTATTCACGCAGAACGGAGATTTTTCGTAAACGAAATTTTAATGATACAATTTTTTACTTTCTGTCGGCTGAAAATAGTTTGGGCATACACGGAATCTAATTCATCTTCCTATCCAGCTGGTTTCTGCGCCTCTCCTGCAGGGTCAAAGATACCAGAGCTTGAAACCCACAATACGAAAATGTTCTCGCCTCTAACAGCTCGTCATGAAGACGTACAGGGAGCGTTGGCTGTCAGTAATTGACTAAGAAATAGCGAAACAACAGACATACGCAGTTCCCGAAGGGATAAAAACAACTAAAATAAGCGAATTCCATTTTTCTACTGGTAAAATGTTCTAAATAAGGTTCACAAAGATAATCGCAAAGACCTTAAACAATAAGATATCAGACCTCATTTGGCAGCCTCTAAATTAATGCATCGCACAACATTCGCCTCCTTTCTTTCTGTAGGGAACAGCTTGAAGAAGGAATAAAATCTGGAGATTTCATGCTGACGATGAAGGCGACACGCTCCTCAGAAACGTCGACAGCCACCCACAAGACTACATATCATTACAGCACAGAATACGACCATCTCCAAACGTGGAAATGTGGTCTCTCTTACAGTTTCCAAATTCGCTCTTCGCTTTTTGCATATCTATTTCTTCGCCTTGGTGTCCAATTATTGTAGACACAAATCTAAATATTAAATTTGACTCCCAGTAGCACAAAATTTTAAAGAAATCTATTCAGTACTGTCAGAGATAAAACTTGCCGATCTATTCAGTACTGTCAGAGATAAAACATGCCGGCACGTGGATGTGCACGATTTCCACTTTATGCGTTCACTTCACTCACTTTTTAAAAGAATGCGTAATAATATTTTATAGCCTTAAAGGCAATTAATTGTCTTCTGGGATGTGCCGTGTTGTGTGGTAGAACTTCCATCGGACTGCACGGAGCAACATCCCAGAGGAAAGACCACATGGCATAACATCGCAGAACACAGCCGGCGTAAGAACCTCAAATCTCACCTTTTATCGTCGTACCGAACACTGGTGTACCACTCCGTTTTCAATCATCCATCATGTTTCATGAATATGCAAAATGATCTACCGGCAGTTCGTAGGTTGAAGCAAAACTTTACGGAATCGCCACTCTACTGCTTTGTTCTTTTAGATAAAATATGAGGGGCTTCTCTCGTAACAAGTGGCAAGGGGAAAGATTAGCGCCATTTCTACTTGTAGGTCTGTCAGAATGTACGACAGGTAGAAAATTATATGGAGAAAGAGAGAGAGAGAGAGAGCACATCATTTAATCTCCTACATAAAGTGTGGTGCAGACAGAATGCCATGCCGGATAAATAACTTCTGCTACGAAAAACACTCTCGAGTATTCTCAGGCAAAAAAAATTGCAACTTCCATAAGAGTGAGAAGTTTGCTGCAGACATCTGGGCATCTAGGATCCATACGGACTCTGAGTCAGAGAGAAAGGCTAGTGGAATAGAGATGGATCTCATGATTTGAAATAAAGAACCTCAGCTGGAAAATGAGGTTCTCTTTCGGCCATGTCTGTCTGTCCGTCCGTCTCCGAACTAAGATGATGCCTAAAAGTATGATACATTTATGCGATAAGTTACAGTGCCCTGTTACTGTTTATGTAGTATTAGGGCCGAATTATTTAACATGTGAGTTTAATTATACGGTCATATAAGACGCAATGACAACCAAATATAAGAAAACATTTTTCCACCCCCACCCCCCTAAATATAATACTTACTTAGGATACTTAGGCGACCCGTTCTTCAGTGCCTGAGCACTGCGGGTCCCAACTTTTCGTTGGCTCTGATCTATAGACATTCGGTAGGACTCCTTGGACGAGTGATCAGCCCGTCGTAAGGCCTCTACCTGAACACAGGACAGCACAACACAGAAAAACATCCACGGCTTGAGTGGGATTCGAACCCACGGTCACAGTGTCCAAGCGGCACAAGGCCCCCGCCTCAGACCGCGCAGGCCTAAATATAATAGAAGCAAATTTAGAAATAATATAAAGTAATCCATGTAGCCGAATCTCCTTTGGAAATACCAAACTCCCAACCAGCTGATCCAGAAAGTTATAGGTTTTATGTAACTTGAAAACTTTATTACGCTGTTCAAAATTTTACCTTCACACAGACCATTGCAGTCCATATCCATTTTAACAAGTTCCTCCCATCTATGTGTAGGTTCACCAGGTTTCTCTTACCTTTACATTTCCCAACTAAAGTGCTAATTAAAATGTCTGTGTTTCTTATATATGCTGCCGAACGTCGCAGTCGAGTGGTT
This sequence comes from Zootermopsis nevadensis, assembly GCF_000696155.1. Next base: position 881,191 of record NW_019059559.1, on the reverse strand, counting down.
AGCACTCCTGCTCTTATTCGACCTTGACTGAGGCCTTTAGTGGTGTTCCTCAGTTCCTCCAGTCATGCCTAGATAATACCTTTAAACAGGCCATTAGCGCCTTCTTCCATAATTTTTCTAATACGCTGTTAAAACTGTTCTATCATTCTACGCTACATAGTGTAAGATGCAACGTTACGTAAATTGTAAATAAAAACCCATGCATGCTACACGTCATGTGTATTTCATCCGTCTTTATTTAATAACCCTAAAATTAGTATATGACCGCCACAAAGTATATATTTTAGTACGTTAAATAAAAGAATAGATTAATTTCCTGATTATATTTTTTTCAGTCCGTCATTACCTTATTTCTCCCATTTTCCAATACCAACTTCATCATTTTCTTCTCAGTCTACGCTAATATTAAACAAAATGTAATTCCGTAAGGCGAAGCCCCAGGCGGACAGTCACATTAAAAGTAAGAAAAATAAAAAGAATCTCGACTGTGTTATAGGACCAATCAACCTTAATGTATGCAAAGACGGTCACGTTGATAAATTATAAGGATTAAGGACGATTTAGCTCAGTGATAAGCTGTTCAACACAGCGCCTATACTGCATGAATGGCACTTCTCCAGCTCATCAATTCCTGTGGAGGACTGAAGGTGTAATTTTCCACAGTGAATAAAATTCGACTAACAGAATATTTTGCTACAAGCGGTGAAACTCGTATTCATGGGGCCCCGACTTCGATTCTCGACCCAGAAACAGACCATCTTCACTGAGGACTTTTGTCTCTTTGCTCAGTGCCTATAACAAAACTAAGAAATAGTTCTAAATAGTTACAGAACAATTTCCATGCATCTTCTTTGATAGTTATGACGAAGCGTTCGAAATACGTAGTCGAAATTTTTTCGATTCCGCATGAGTCCTTCAGTGTTGGACGACATTACTGAAAAAATATGTTCCTTCAAATGTCGTCACTAAATTGCATGCGTCAAGGTCACAGTAGAATCTTACAGAGTTGCAACACGAACAGCGGAAGCACATGGAAGAGAATAAAGCTCAAAATTCTCAGCGTAGCAAAGCTAGAAACTCTGTAATGTTAACTTAGAGTCTCGTGATAAGGGTAGGAAGGTAAAGTCCTTCCGTCGCCTTGAAGCATGTAATTTGGTGACAGCTACTGTAGAAAAGGGGTCAGCCACAATTTATCTTTACAACTCGACGTGTCTATTTGAACTTTGTCTTCGTTACTACACTCTATAAGGACAAAATATTTATTATGACATCCTTCATATTCCTGCAGCTTTCCAACCCTCTGTCATTCTAAGGAAAACAGCTACTACCCCTTTCATTAGCTCAAGCGGTTAGCTGCATTGGCGGCCGGATTCATTCCCAAGAATTCTTCATTAGATTTGCAGTTGACAATGTAGAAATTGCGGTAAGGAGCAATATCACTGTTTCAAAACCATCCATTACCACTGCAAAGGTTCTTCCTTGGTTTTATCAGTCGTCCGAAGCGAGTTTTGAAATAATATTTTAAACGATGCTATTGACACCAACAAATTCATACAACACTACATGATTCATAAAATTTTCGAGTCTAAATTAAAATGGAAACAGCTCTGAGCTGGAAAAAGCGGTAATACAGCGTACCCCACAATTAAAGTTGAAGATCGAAACATTCTCATGTTCTGTGTAGTTTGATCGCATTTTAATTTCATTAACCTGCAGCAATATTAGATGAGATGGTTTCGCCTCGATGAATGTTATACAAATAAAGTACTTGCCTACATATACCAGCTGCAGAAGTAAAGGTAAGTAGTTTCTACGCTATAATAAAATTGTCCTCAATTTTCTTCTGCGAATTTTAATTTCACGAATGCCTAACAGACTCTAATCCCTACGCTCCATTCTTACGTAGCAAATATAATGAAGTTGAAATTGGCTTTTTTTCTGCAGAGTCTTGATTTTCAGTAAAAATGTACGTTAAGGGAGAAGTGAATGTACTGTAAAGTAGCTTTCCTTTAGTGACATTAAAAAGTGAAGGGGGGGAGGGCAGTCCCACATTAATATTTCGCCGACCCACACATAATGCAACTTAAGTGGACTAAAAAAGAAACAACAAAATTAAGTACGTCTAACTAATACTGAAGTCGTTGAAACAACCCAGCTGTTAAGACACATTAAAAATATCAGCAGACACGTTTCATTTGAACACTTTATTTCTGATCAATAAAACCGCGTTTCATGTTTTGTGTTTCTCCGTATTTAAAAAGTACTATAAAAGGAAACAACATATATTAAACATTTTTGAAAACAGACTGCTAAGGAAAATAACTGGACCTAACAGGAGGGAGTTACAGAGTAACTAAGAAATTTACTAAATAAAGAGGTCGTAATTTCTCCTTTGCATTTAATATAGTTACCTTTATTAATTTTAGGAGGCGTCAAGGAGCTGATAAATGCATAGATCAGCATTTTAATCGAAGTACTTGAAGAGAAGATATTACTTGGAAGACGTAAGCATAGATGGTAAAATAATATTAAAAATAATGATAAAACTCATCTTACAGAAACATTCTCACAGAGAGTTGAATAGTGGATGTTTGTGAACACGTTAATAAACCTTGGAGTTTCACGTTGAGAATTTCTTAACTATTTTACCGATTATCAACTTATGATCACGACGTTAGTTATAAATCATACGGTATATAGTTTTAATACACAATCTTTGTGCAAATCATTAACACATGCTATCTTCTTACACTGTTATTCGTCTTCTTTAGCTAAAATTTAGTGGCAACTTGCTTGTTCTCCCATGGCCTTTGTCTTACTAATAAACAAGGTTTTACTATCACTTTGACTCGCATCTTCATTGATTTAGCTGCTCTAAAATAATATGTCAAATACAATAAATACAGCGCGTTCACTGATAAAGTTCAACGCTGCCGTCACTTCCGGGTCCTCGGCAGAAACTGATAAATTTTATTCTTTTTATGGACAGATACTTGACTCACATCGGGAAAATATTGTGGCACTTGGCAGTGAGTCATGCAGACCCAGCCGGAAGCCGGAAAGTGACAGTTGCCTTCAACTTTATCAGCACTGCAAAAATATGCTTGAATTCTTGGGAGACTCCCAAAATAATCAGTCGTCCCACCTCTCGTAACAGTTAGCACTTTCAGTTGACGTCACGCGACCAGAAAGTATAAGCTACCACATCATTAGCACGCATTGTAAATAGACGTTGAAGGTGGAATAAAGAGGTCACAGGAAGAAGAAGAAGAAGAAGAAGAAGAAGAAGAAGTCAAGGCCTCTAGAGCAAGTGTTTCTTACTGCGACCCACGAATCTCGCGACGTTCCTACCTCGTGGCTGTATCTGTGCTCAATTAGTTTTGCCTTACTCTACACTCTGCGTCTAAGACTCAGTTTATCTGTCTGTAAACCAAATTATCTTTAATTTTAAAGGAAATTAGTTTAGAAGTTAGTTTTCAACACAAGTCGTATATCATAAAACTAAACTCCGAGTATTAAATCAGGGCAGTCCGACCTTGTGAATTTAACTTTGCAAATGTTAAGTTCTGTATGAACTGCAAATACGTTCCATCGGTCTGATGGAAGATGTAGAAACTTGCAGCCACCGTAAAAAACACAGTATCCATAAGAGGGTGAGCAGGTGAAGCAGAAGAGGGCGTACGCCAAGTCCACTTGAAGATCAATTATCTCAGAGGTTCAGATGTTACAGCTTACTCATACGGATTTCATGTGAAAACGGCTTACGTGAGCCAGTTACCATTTTTTGTTATTCGACTCGTGTTAACCAGCATTTGAACACTATCGGCTTCTGAATAAATAATAATAATAAGCAAAAATAATTTCAATAATTATAGGAGCAACTGGAACTGTCTCCAAGTCACTTAGAAAATATGTGGCCAAAATTCCGGGCGAAAACAATATCAAGGAACTTCAGAAAACTGTCATTTTAGGATCTTCATACATCGTTCGAAAGACGCTGTCGTAAAATATGTAATAATCTCTAAAAATAAAACTATATAATACATGTAACATGTATTAAAACAAAATGTATTTATTAAATAGCTGCTGCACTATGTACTTTAGGGTCAAGGTTTGTCTCGGGTACATGGAAGTAAATACCCTATAAAGCGGTGATTATATGTGACATTATTATTATTAATAAATCTATCTATTAACTCCTTTTTACGCTAAATCCGTGTGAACAAGGCTTTGGTGAACAAGGCTTTGGTGTATGTGTATTAAGAGAGCGGGATACAAAGGTGAACTAAATTAACTTTAAGTTAATCTTTCCTTTTTCGGTTTATTTGCTGGCAGCTAGTTCTGGTGGGAGCTTACATTATTCAAGCTGTTTATTTAAATTGCGGTGGACCGAGGAAATTCTTTTCGTATCTAGTTCATTATATACACATATGCGTGTGTGTGTGTGTGCGAGAGAGAGAGAGAGAGAGAGAGAGAG
>NW_019059559.1:845263-857538 GCF_000696155.1 Zootermopsis nevadensis | reverse complement strand
TGTGTGGAGAATGGAGGAACAACCTTTGAGCATGTTATAAAGAAACATCCCTGTCCTTATACTTGTCAATAAAGGCATACCTTGAAAATTATTTTTGGTTATTATTTCGAAAATGAAGCATTTGCGACCCCATGTTCATAGGTACATTTTTTCCTACTTCTGTTCCTGGAACACGCACACGAAATATGTAAACATACTTCTGACTCACTCTGTATAGCGTAAAAACATATTATGCGCTGTTTTTGAGAAATATTTTAAAGATGTGTTATATTTGACCTATATAAACCAAAACTGAAGCCTTTATGCGGCGCTTAAAGGCCCCAATAAAAAGTTTAACAGAAATAAGTCGAGCAGTTTCTGAGATATAACTGACTGGCATGACCTGTAAATTATGCATTTGTTCCACAAATTTTGGGCGTATAACGAGCACACATTAATATAGCCTTCGTCTTTTAAGGACACAGGTCACTATAAAAGCGAAACTCCAAACTTTCCTAACCTCAAACTTAAGTTTCGGTCACTGTATTTCCGGCATTCGTTCGATCAGAACCCGTATGGAATCGAACGAGGGTTGTCCAGCCTACAGACAGCCACTTCATGACTCACTAAACTATTAAATAGAATGGAAGTGTCATTATTATTATTATCACCATCACCAAGTCAGCGTGAACAGAACGCTACTGGATACCTACCTAAAGCTGTTACTCGTTAAGTCTTCATTGACATCAATAATAGCATCAACCAAAGTAAAAGCTTGAAAGTTTGCATGGGGATATATACCTCTGAAAATTACACATGACGCGTTATTAATGACATTTTTATCTTTGGTACTTAGCTCCACGCATTCATAAATGGAAACGAGTAGTTAATTTCACACACCGGCCGCTCTGTTCCCGACATAAGATTGCGGTATACATTGGACAGGAGGTCGAGTACATCCCAAAGCAGATCTGGAAGCTGTGCCGAAGGGAATAAATTCTGTCCTGCCAGAAATCGAATCCCGATTGTCCAGCTCGTAGAATGGTCATTATGTCGAATGGGTTATAGTTGAATCTGTACGGAAAATTATAAGTCGGTGTCCGTGTGATATTCAATCGTTCGGGTTCTAGTCCCCGGGTCTCTAAATGCGCTTTGTTAACTTCCAGTTTTCTTAACGTAACCTATGAATTTCTTCACTACAGAATTAACAGACCGAGCTTCATGAACTCCTTGTGTGGGAAGACAAAATATTTTTGATTCAGAAATGGGGTAAGTAGGTACAAGTTCGATCAAAACAGGAAAAATACTGAATTGCATTATTAAAAATATGGGTATAAATGCGGGCATTGGCCATGATGATTCAGTGATATTTCAGCTACGTCACAGTATTAAAATTTGCTCTTTATATTACTGCCTGTTTTGTGTCATGAAGCCTTTTCTCATCAAGGTGCGTACTCGTACGGTGCTTTATAAGAAAAGGTGCCAATAACATCGACTGGCAAATACTTAGGAAGTAAACTTTAATATCCACCCGCAGTTAGGAATGGTCAGTAGAAATCATGTAACCTGTGCGGTGAATAGTGGAGCGCTCAATTTCTTTCTACATCACTTTTGTGAATTAAATGTAAAACAATGCTTCAAGTACAATTTCGAACAGAAGTACAGGCCGACCGCAAATAACGATTTCATTTTCGTAATTTCACTTGCGCCAGTGGCTTTCTAGCATATTTTAATAACAGCATCAACCCATAGTTTACTTAAATTACTTTCAACAAAATGCCTCGATTTTTAAAATTAATACATTCTTTATTAAGGAAACTATTTTGAATACTTATAAAGATTGTTTTTCTTTCGAAGTTCAATAAATATGAAGTGAACGCAGTTACTAAAAATTCTGAAGGCAGCAACTACATTTTATTTTATTTTTAAATGAACTTGTTTCAGATGCCGAGGAAGCCAAATGAGAACAAAAATTGTAGTAAGTCCATGAGAAAAGCTATAAATGGAGTAATGGATGAATCACTGCCCATAAGAGGAGAGTTACAATTATTTTGTGTGCAATTCACCAAACTGCAAAACAAGTTTCTTTCTGCTGAGTCAAGTCCCCACTTGAGATATATAAGCGGACATCCGAGGGTCTTCAATTATGATCAAGAAATTGTTTTGGGAAATCGGTTTCTACATTTGAAAAGAATCGGTTTTGCCCAAACTACTGACCAATTTAGGCGGGTGACGTATTCGATGACGGTAACAAACTGACACAAACATTTACGTGATGCAGAGAAAAATTCGATTGGTTTCGCGTATTTATGTAAAAGAATACAAATCTGAGTCCAAGGAAAGCTGTCAATAAATTTCAGTTTCCTTCATTATTTTCAGAAACACACAGTAAAACAGCGACTGTAGCAGCAGCTGTTAAAGGTTTCGTGTGTTCTGGAAAACTTTCTTTACAAATAAATACGTCGTTCCTCACGAAAAGTATTCTCCGAATACTGTGCTTTAACTGGATAGAATTGAGCAGGGCGGCAGTGCCACTATAAAGAACACGTCGTTCCAGGCACCGACAAACAGAGAACTGACACCAAAAGCCAGAGATGAACCTCGCCGTTCAAAAAAAGCTCACGAAGTAATTGTTCGAGAGATCATACCTACTCCACAGAGAGAGAGAGAGAGAGAGAGAGAGAGAGAGAGAAAGAGAAACACCATGCCAAAGCCGTTGACTCCACTGAGTCGAAACAATGACGTTACCGACGTGTTCTGCGTGACACAGATGATGAGTAGGACAGAGTCATTATCTTGCAAGAATTCTGTTCAGATACAGCAGGGCACTAGAGAAAAACAAAACAAAGAAGAAATAAAGACATCTTACTCATCTGGGAAGAAAGTGTTGCCAATCAAGAAAGATCTCGAGTGTTTCCAAGAAACTGAAACCACTTGTGAATTTTGTTTACTAAACTAATGTTTGGAGAAATCAATCAAGGAAGGTGATTGGATTTGCTGCCAAGTACGCAGAACCTGCTATCATAAATTGTACCACTTGTGAATTTTGTTTACTAAACTGATGTTTGGAGAAATCAATCAAGGAAGGCGATTGGATTTGCTGCCAAGTACGCAAAACCTGCTATCATAAATTGCGTGTTGATGCTTACGGAAAAAAAGGCCTTTACCTGCGGAAAACATGTTTGATCGAAATTGTATCTCGGTGTGTTCGGTACTGTACCACTTGAGGAACAATTTCGATCATTGTTTATATTCAAATGCTTTGTTGGAATACATTTTTCCTTTCTGAAGAAGTCTGTTACAACATTCATGGGTATAATAATTCCTATTTTTAATAAAATAATTTATTTTTAAATACAGTTGTTTTTAAAGACAAGGACCCTAAAAGTGAAACAATTATTTAAATTGTACCATCCTCCCCTATAACTCTAGTCCACAGTCAGAAGCGTGCAGAATACCAATAGCGGTTGATTGAATGTCTTTCCGCACACCCTTAATGCCCATTGCAGGACGGTACCAGTCTTTCGCTAAAACTAAATGTATCCTGTTTAATTAAAATAAGAAATTAGAAAAGTTTGGATTCCCGTAAATGAAATGAACCATTCAGTTTGGAGCCCCTTCTTCTGCGTATTACGAATAATGGCTGAATTAAATTAACGAATTCTTGAGAAATAATATAAAATGAACATTGGAATACAGGCTACCACTTCCGCTTGATTGTCCCAACTTATAACAGTTTTACACAAACTTCTTTGCACTTCCGCTTGATTGTCCCAACTTATAGCAGTTTTACGCAAACTTCTTTCACTCGCAGTACACCCCAATTTGTCAGACACATGACGGCACACCACAGAATGCCGTCTCACGGAAAGGGGGCACCAAATTATACATGACCATAAATAGGGATCTAAATATAAATCCTCGCCCCTTAAGAATTTAGGTATATAAAAAACCACACTTAACACATGTTGACGAAACGAATCGATGAAGAACCTGTGTGTTCGTATGTGTTACGAAGGATGAGATGTCTATTCTAACTGAAACTTGGGCATATACAATTTCTAATAAAAATTTGCGGCACACCGGTTGCGGGGACACACTAATTCAGAGAACTGACGAGCCTACACATAAATATTTCACACAGTTATGATCCCTCCTAATTTTGTTACACTATGCCAAATTCCATGCATTCAACGAACAAATTCATCAGTTAACACTTTAGGCCCAATAGTAACTATATTAGCTATCTGATTTAAGAATCAGCAATCTGCGTTTTCTATTTATGGGTATCGTATAATACTCAGAATAAAGAGCAATTACTTCCTCGAACATCATTAACCAACTGACCGTTCTGATTGAAAAATGTTGTGTTTTCTTTGAGGTAGGTGTTAAATTCTTAAATATTAATTAGGCGAAGTTTGGATTTGAAGACCCATCACTAAAGTCCAACTACATACGATCTGCGATAGACCAATCGTCTGTTATGGTTGTGAAACCTTGGCTAATACTCACAAATCTGAATTTCACAAACTCCAGATTATACGAAATTGGTTCTTTAGGATTACTGGAAAATATCCCCGAACTTCTGACATGCAGATGTCTCTGTTCTTAAAGTGCACGAATACCTGAAACTTCTACGCATAAATACTGATGAAAAATGAACATTCGTCTTATTTTATCACAAGGCAACTGCGTGTCTGGTGCCAACTGATGAAATCTATTAGAAAGCATACGAAACCACGAGATACACAGAATGCCCCAAAAATATGTATATACACAACAAATTAATGAAATAAAGACATTTTAATAAACTAAAATGTTACATACAGTTACCACTGGCATCAGGGAATTAGTGAATCCAGTGCAGTTGTTCCAAATGACCTGCGTTAGCTTCGTGGCACAGCTGGCGGCGGCGAGGAAAATACTGACAAGCGTTTAACGTATCGCAATGCGTATATATATTTTTGGGGCACTGTACTTTGCCAGAAAATGAACTAAGGCACATAGTACATAAGGAGATTAAAAAAATGTAGTAAGGAGCATATAAATAACACAAAAGTGATGGGAAAACGGATAGAAATAAGCCAAAATATATTATCCGCATCTTCTTTCTGGCAAGAAAACAAAGAAGCCACTTGTGTTGGACCCAGTATTGACGTCTCATGAGGCAGTAGTAGGCTACTAGCAACTGCAGCAATTCTGCAGACACTAGCACCGACTTCTCTTCGGCTTCCAAGGATTAACTACAGACAGTCTCGTATTAGTCACCATCTTGCAACGTCAAATGATTACAAACCATAACAGACCTACAGGGAAGCGAGGTCTATGGCCAAAGCAGTCAAGTTTTCGGGAACGCAGAAGAGAATACGTTAAGCAGGATACAAGGCCTACTCTGACTGATGTGTTGATAGTTACGGCAAGAACTACCAGAAAGAAATGTTAGTGATATTATCGAAGATCACACCGGTCAAAAGCCAGGATTCCTTTCTCGGGTCATGACCCATACTAATCAATATAGGGGATAAAGTGATACTGTGGCAGGTTGTTATCAATTACTTCAGCTTTCCCCTCCTCTGGTTATTCTAATAATAGCCAAAACCCTTTTATCATCGTTCGTAACACGTGCGGTAGATCCAACCATCCAGAACGTTTTAACTTCGATCTCAAAAACTCTGAACTTGAATTTGGCATCCATGCTAAGTTTGAAAGCTAACTGACTCACTAACTTCACAGAATATTATCTTGCCTTCAGAAGGTGAGACTTGTTGCGCTCAGCAATAATTTGGCTGTTGTGTGGAAATTATGTTCATAACCACCAACACAAAAGCTCGTCACTGGGTACACGTAACCTGTTAAAAGGGCAATGAAGATGTAAGAAAATCAGAATAAAATCTCCCAAATAACTTATCATTTCAGGACTCTCTTGAGAAGGTGTGGTCGCTTAGTTCGCGAAGAAATTGCCCGCCTATTATTGAACCCGAAGGTTCATTACAGTGTTCACAGAAGCCCGTCATTGAATTCTATTCTGAACCATTTGAATCCAGTCCAAAAATATGCAAACGCTATTTTAACATGTCTACTTTAATACAGATCCTCCACCTGCTATATTCTAAGTGGTCTCTTCAGTCTTGGTTTCCGGACTAAAACCTTACACGTTAAATTCGTATCTATCGTCATTTAATCACTCATTACCTTCGGCTCTGTTCTGAACTGCAGAGCAAATAACCATTAATGGATTTGAGGTTTTCACAGCGGTGAGTCTGAAGATGGATCACCCTGATGATGGAGGCAGCAAGGATCTCTGAAACGTCGGTGAACTTCTACCAGACTACACGGCGCAACAACCCAGAAGACAGCCTCTTCAACCATTAATTATTTCTTTAAAAAAATTACTGACAGTTTCACACCACAAAGGCAGAACGAGGTACCAACTTCTCACTAGCAAGCACTTACATGAGCTCATTACGTTCCGTTAGTGCTCAACATGGTATTCTAATATGCAGTTATTCACTGCAAATATAAATATCTGATAAAGTTTTATCTCCGCTGCCTACCAAATGGTTTGTGTTGAAACTCCCCCTCAGAGCTACGCTTCTGTTAAATCGAGTGAACCCCCAGCACATAGTTTCAACTAACAAATAGCGGCGATAATTATTTCGAATTACGTGCTTGTTTTTCAACAATTCTGCAACTCAATATTGCGCTACTTTAAAACCGCGGATGGAAAATACTGCAAGCGAAATAAAGAATACAAAATTATTATTCAGTTACATTTCTCCATCTCGAATTCAAGTAGACAGCCTTCCAAGTTTGTGTGATTTTATGTTAATCTCATTTTAACCCCAAAACTGCATATTGTGACTCGAAAAAGTTTGTTGCACACCACAAAGTATTAAAAACATGGACACGTAATGGTGCGATTCTGTGTTCCGTCTGCAACTTCAATTCGAATAATTTCTCTATAAGTTGATTATGAGACTCCCGAATATCTGACATTCTGTATTATCCGACTTCCAAATAGCCATTACCAGTTTCTTTAAACACCTAACCTTTTAATTTACAAATTCACATTATGTTAAATACTAATTTTATTTGTAAGATTTTTTAGTTGATGCCGCACTGTATTTTATTCATAATTTAATAATATCGTAAGTTGAGATCATATTTACCTTCGGCTTTTTCATCAGTCTTAAGTATTATCCGACATTTTCTATTATCTGATTGTCCTTCGGCCCCGATTAGGTCGATTAATCCGGACTCTACTGTATTTCAGAACAGAGTGCTGAGAAGAACAGTTGGTCCAAGTACAGTATTACTAAGTTCACCACATTAAGGAGGATGAGATGAGACGAGACGAGCGTGGCTTGCACCACGTGTGTAGCAGACGAAAAATGAGTACAATATTTTGCTGGAAAGCCTAAAGGGAAAAGATTACAATGAAGACCTAGGATCAGATGGGAGTCTAATAATATACTGGATCTAGGTGGTAGGGCGTAAAGTCAATTGATTTAGCTCACGTCAGGGACCGGTGGCGGGCTCTTGTTGGCACAGTAATCAGCCTTCTTTTCCGTAAAAGTCGCGAAGCGTACTGACTAGATGAGCGACTGTAAGGAATTCCACTTCTATTCATTTTCCTTCCAGTAACTGACACTGAAAACTTTACTTTCCACTTCGTAATCAACATTAAAATACATACGTATAGATTATAGGTAATAAAATAACTGATATAGGATTTGAGACTTTCGCGGCGAGTACAATCAATAAAATCTTCTTGGGCAATCAGCCGCGTTAACTGGTTGCCGTAGTAAACCAACGTTTCGGGAACAAACTCTGTCCCCATCTTCAAGGTTCTGATGTGACTTCCGAGGATCCAGTCACATGAGAACCCTAAAGATGGGGACAGAGTTTCTTCCGAAACGTCGGTTTACTACGGTAACCAGTTAACGTGACTTATTGCCCGAGAAGATTTTATTGAATAACATAACTCATAAATGGTTTGACGCGACTAATATAGAATCAACTCAGATTCATAGGTCGATTACTAGAATTATATTTCTATGAAAATATCTCGTTACGATATGACACGCTGTGTTCTACATGCAGATGCATCCAATCCCAGGCAACGTATCGACTATTCCAGGTATAATTTGTCAATTCATCTACCAATTACGTGAGATGTATCTACACAGAAAATTAGCATGAAACGTCTATTCATGACATTAACAACAGAAATGCCAAATGAGCTTATATAAAAGCCATTTTAAGGAAAATTTGTTCATAAATTAAAATAATAATTATTGTGCATAATATTAGAAAATAATTATATATCTTATAGGTCTAATCAAGAAGAATAAACAATAAAATAAATATTTATGTACAGTCTGTTCTCTACGATTTAACAAATGCAGTTACAAAGAACGCATAATAAGAAACATCAAATACTAAGTTGTCACTAAGAGCTGAATCTCTGTAAGCAGATTGTTCCTAACCTCTGACACTCCGAGATTAACAACATTAATAACAATTTCTTTTTCTTCTACGGTCCCACCCATTTTCCGAACCCACATTTAATTCCTAGCCCATAATGATAAGCGGAAATAATTAAAATTCCACTTCATAAACTTTCACAAAATTCAGAACACGTGTTTACTTTTCACAAATTACAAAAGCCGTTGGTTTTTCCTATATTAAATGAGAAACGATTCCTGAGTGTGCAGTTTCATTATGTACATGCAGTAAACTTTTAAATATCTGATGAAAACTAATTCTTCCTGCATTAAGTTTACAGTCGGTTTAAATGACGAAATATCAGGTGCTTAGATTCCTGAAATAAGAAAGAAACTGTATGAAAATAATACTTCTGACAACCCATTTAAAAATTGTTTGAGAAGACTGTCATGCGAGTTGTTGGGTCTCTGAAGTCTGCTAAACGTTTTCTGACTTTGCAGACATATTGCTTCCTGTCTTCGGGGCGATGACTACTCATAGGTTACCGTGGGTTCGAATCCCACAAGGCATGAATGTTTGTCCACGTCTGTTGTGCTTTGCTGTCCTGTAAAGGTAGAGGCCTTACGACGGACTGATCACTCGTCAAGGGAGTCCTAACGAATGCATAAACAGATCAAATAACCTCCCACGCGTGGAGGCCAAGCTCCGTGAAGGACTGTAGAGACAGATACAAATACAAATGTTGATAAAGTCGAAGAGAATTAGACGGAAAGTAAACCCTACTGTTGTTAGATATTAAACACAATAGACTTGACAACAAAATTATGTTGATATATATATATATATATATATAAATAGTGCATAAAACTAGACTAACAATCTTCATTTCTGTAGTTGCGTTAGGTGAAATGCAAAACATTGGTTCACTCACTTGGGCAGATGAACAGCCCGAATTCTTGTGGTTCTTTCAGGTTTCATAATGAAAGACGGACGTGGCTGTGTAATGGAATAAATAGGAGAGTGGGAATAGGACAGTTGTCGGATTAGATGGCAGGTACAGCGAGTAATTAATATTATTATATAACAGGGGACTAGCATACGGTTTCGAAGACAGGATGGGACACATCCATTTGTAGGTTTTGCTTTGCAGTTTCGTATATACGATATTTTCCTACGCTATTCAAGTATTGTCCTTTTTTTATTGTCACCGGGTTCTCGATATTCCTGCAACTACGGCTGGCGTTTAGAATTTGTCGTAAATAGCCAAAGTAGATTACTTCTGCGAACATATTTCATATGTTCTGTGAATCTATACGAAATGTTCTACCAATTAGCTCTATCTAGCTATTTTAGACGTCAAATATGACGCTGTAATTGGTACACTACAATGGTGCCACATATGTTAGTTTTAGGTTGGATTTTTGGTAAGGCTTCCTATGGTGTTGTTAATTTTAAAGTATACGTTTATTTTAGATCATTTTAATAACTTGGTGATGGTTTTGACTTCTTTTTAGGAGTAAGTAAAAATGGGTCATTTATGTTTTATAGCTGTTATGTGAATAGTCTTGTTTTATATGCTTTACGTTTCTTTTATCGTATTACTACAGAAATTATTGGCTTCTAGAAGATTTGTAATCGTTTACAGTTCTTATTTTGTTTTGTTTTAATCCTTTACTTTTCTGATGAATCTGGTTGGAGACAGGTCGTAACTCTGTTGAGTACATATGTAACACTTAGTCTCTGCCTTGACTACCATTACACAACACTGCAGTTCCCAGTGCATTGGGACCAAAGGCATTACACGCCTCTGAATATATATTAACTCGTCCATATATGATGATGCTTTATTAGCTAAAATCTCGTGTGATACATCGTAAGCTTGCATACATTATGCTTTTTGTTTGTGACTGGTGATAATTACCAGTATCGCAACATATGATCGCTCTCCCTGTAGGGAAGACAGTACCGGGAATGTTGGTTAATATTAATAAAGGGAACTAAATTTTCAGGAAGTGACACAAACTGTAACAATTTCATGTTTCGTTTTTGGGTTTCTTTACACAAAACAAAGAATAAACAAGAGTGAGATGTGGTGTCTGTCAGTTGGTGTACGCCATCTTTTTAAACTACGTAACCAATTTCTATCCAAAATTAAAGTTGTCACGTGAGTTTAATATAGCTTTTGGTCTCGCATATTCAAATTGCCCATTTCCCGACAGAATTTCCTTTAAGGAGCACTTGGCGTTTTAACATAACACCAAATTTTAGGGGCTACTGAAATTCTGTTTGGTGGGTAAGCGGTGTTAGTCCAAACGATAATCCCAACTCGACTGACACACGAAATAATCACGAATGTGCCAAAGGGAACAGATTCATTCAACTTGTCCAGTCAGTCATCTGCTGCGAAGTACAAAACTGCATTTCCATGGCAGTCGGAATGGTCAATATTTACTGACCGACGTAAAGCAACGTTACGACGACACATAGGTAATTTAAGTACACTTTCTTAACTGTAAAGTATAAATACGCATAAACAACTTTACATACTGCGTAGTAGCACATGACTCAAGCGATCAATAACTTTAAAATGGTGGCTGCAATCTGTGAGTCATGACACAACTTTGAAGTCACGAGAATGCCTTACCTGCAGAATAAAGTTATGTACAGTAAGGTGCAAAATTCAGGACACACTTCGCATTTCAATAAGTTTTCTCCTTACTATTTTGGATTTGATCAAATTACTTTACATATTTTCCTTTACAAATACCTTTACAAGCATATATTTAAATATTCTTTTACTTTGAGTATTCAAAATGGCCGCCGTCAACGTTGACACAGCTTTCCAGCTTGGCAGGGCCTGTGTGTCCTAACAAATGCATCATTTTGTATGTACAGTAGATTCCGGTTAATTGGGACACAACGGGACTAGAACACTTTGTCCCAATTAAGTAGCTTTGCCAGTCATGCGAAATTCCACGTAAAGAGTTAATAAGCTTTGTTCTTTAAGATTTGTCCCAAATAAATGATTAACCGATGGCCCAATTAACCGGAATATGCTGTAATTATATTGTTCTGTAATATGTTTACTGATTTGCAGCGAATTGAGACTGGCGAAGCTGAAAAATTTCTCGTTTTCATGTTGACATTTGGAAATACGGACGGGTAAGAAGTATCGATATATGGATGTATGTATGTATGTATGTGGATATGTATTTTTATTACTTTCTGTGTCAAAAATTAATGAGGCCTGCGCGAGCCCCTTCGACTGACACCCCTGTAGCACACCCCTGCTTCAAGGGATTAAATTGAATCACAGGACAAACTGGGTGTATGGATATTCTATCTGCATATATAAAAGCCAAAATCCGCCCGTCCGACCGTCTCACCCTGTTCTCCGGAACGGTGCATCGTAAAAAGTGATATATAAAAAAACCTCTTGGAGAGACAACCCAGGGATTTTTTCTACTTTAAAATTAGGCACAGGGGTAGAAGAAAATTACCTAGGTCTGTACGTTATGTTTAAATTACCTGGTTTGTCCCAAATGATACATCGAAGAATAAATACGATGTGCCATCGGAAAGTTTCAAGACTGTGTCAATAGTGGGCGAACCGGATGTAGTACGAGCTTCTGCCGCTAGGGGGTGAGGCTTACATTCATAGTGAATCAGTGTGCCAGGCGGCATCATCGAATTAGCATTTGTTTCTTAGTTACGGGCGTTTTGGTAGTGCATTACACCGACCCTCCTGCGATTTCGGAATGGCGTGTGCATCAAATTTTGCCAAAGACTCGCCAAAACGGCTACGGAAACCTATGAAATGCTAAAGCAAGCATTTGGGGAGTCCGCAA
>NW_019059559.1:787553-844590 GCF_000696155.1 Zootermopsis nevadensis | reverse complement strand
ACGGCGCAACAACCCAGAAGGCAGAAATCTTCAGTGAAGAACATATTTGGAAATGGTGTAGGCAACTATAAACTGTCTCCACTACACATTTGTACTTTTTATGTATTCATAAATTAAGAGGAAAGTCGGAAACTGATACCTCTACAGTTGCTCTTAAATATAAAAATTTCTTTAGATCCCTATAAACGAAAAAAAAATCTACATAAGACATGGGCAATTACATGAGTGTTGCTTTTCATTCGTACGTTGAATAAAACCGTCACATCTTTCAACTTGAATTACTTGCTCGCCTTTTTTAAACTAGAAACCTTTCAGATAGAAATTATTTGTGAAACATGGTGTTAAGGTTCAACGGCTTTGGAATGGGGCGGATCGAGTGAGTGACAGAAAAGAGACGAATGTACACGTAAGGGAAAAATGCCTGTGGGAAAATCATTTTATACGTGGGGGTTTGTGTATTCTGAACTTTCAAGGAGGGGGTTTGTGAAATGATACCCTGGGGTTTTGGAACCACTGCTCTGTGGTCGTAGTAATTGGAGTTGATACTAGCAGTTTCACCTTGTTAGCTTTTATCTGTGATCTGTGAATTGTGTGTTCAGTACCTGGCACGGAGCTTTGCGGGGCTGCTACTATGACAGCTCAATAAATGCGCAGACGTCCATAACACATCTTATCACACCGGCGGAAGCCGCAATTTTCTAATTTTGAACAACTATACACAGCAGACCTAACAAACTCATATAACTTCCCAAGAAAATGTTATAGACGCGTTCCTATCCCTAATTAGCACTATGTAGCAGAAAATTCACCAATGCTAAAATAATTCGATTCAATTCTTTATTATTAGAGTACTGTACCAACAGCCAGAAGGCCAATTACAGATACAGCACACGTGAGGAACACAACAACAATAATGTCCGACATTGGACACTGTCCTTAACAAATTCCACTCATCTCCCATCTTCAAAACCTAAAACACGTCTTAATATACTCATCTCCCATCTTCAAAACCTAAAATACGTCTTAATATAAATATGGCTGTCTTCTGGTTTGCAGTGCCTTATAATCTGATAGAAGTTTGGTAAACAACCAGATTGTACGGTGATAAAACTCAGAACATGGCCATCCACGTACTCACCGCCCTGATAACTCCAAATCCTACCATCTTAATATCATTCACGTCTTCTTTTTGATCTCCCAAATGGATATTTCTCAAGAGGTTTAACCACAGAAATTCTGTACAAATTCCTCGTCTCCCCGATCGTAACCAAATGCCCAGCTCGTCACGGCCACGCACAGGTGGCCTATATTTCACTCTCGTAACAATCCTAAATCACTGAATAGGTAACACGTCCTTATATATGTAATATCTTAAACTGTCTACTTACTTAATTTTTATTACATCTTAACATTTGCCGGGTACTTTGTTTACAAACACGTGTAATTCATGTGCTTCTTTCAAAGTAAGTTACCGCGTTTTACACTCGTAAAAGTCAATAAGAATTTCCATAGTTTTTCCTTGTTTTAATGTCAACATAAACCCCATTTGTTCGTTATTGTTGTTATCTATTATTTACATTTTGAATCATAGACATTTATTTCTCGCCACCAAGTCCAGATTGACTCTTGGGGCCCCGTAATTATAAAAGGGGCTGTTTATTATGGAGGTAAAACGGCCAGTCATTTCCACCTGGTGGAGCTATAATTCCTCTTCCCAAAACGTCTTCGTGGCAGGTTCACCTGTAACTTCGTCTTTCTATCTCAAACGCTTTCCTTCACACAGGCCTAGCTACTGCCATGCACTATGCCTTTGTCGCTAATTGTAGTTTTGTGTCGTGTTAATATTTTTTTTCTTTTTGCATGTTAACTCCTAAACCAGTTTCTTCATTGGCATTTAAGATGTTTGTTTCTTCCTCACAAACACAAAAGATCAAATCTAAAACTTCTTGACGATGGTGAAGAGTCAATTGAATAAAATTTTTGGATATTATCTATCGTCTAGTAAATATAAAACGTAAAACGACGTTTCGGAGATGGGACTCTATCTCCGTCTTCAGGTTCCTACACAGTTGGGCCCACTAGATAGAGCTAATCCCTATCTCCGGAGATAGAGCTAATCCCTATCTCCGGACCAAGGGATAGGGATTAGCTCTATCTAGTGGGCCCAACTGTGTAGGAACCTGAAGACGGAGATAGAGTCCCATCTCCGAAACGTCGTTTTACGTTTTATATTTACTAGACGATGGATAATATCCAAAAATTTTATTCAATTGACAATAGATCAAATTTTTTAAAAGTTAAATGAAAAGAAAAAAAAATTCACCTCCTTCTTCCCCGGACGCTGGAATCTCAAAGATTACGAACGTCTTCAAACTTTTAACCTGGTCGGGCTAAGTCACCCACTCTGTTGACATTAAATTTCTCTCGTCTTCAAACCTGCCCAGTCTGTCATTTCGACAACTTCTGTGAGAGCGGATATCAATTCAGCAAATGCAATACTCTCAGTACAGTAACTGGTTGCGTTACGTAATTTTTAATGCAGAGCCTACACATCATAAATAAATACCACGGTGCAAGTCAAGGCTAGCAACAGTAAATAAAACCAAACTTCAGTGACAGGGAACAACTTAAAAATATGCTAACCTTCAACTGTGGTTCATTTACCACGATACATAATCTTGTCAGTAACAACCGAAACTCTGGCAACATCGGTTTCGCTAATACCGATACCTACTACATAGTATACATGCAGGATATTGAATTACACAAAGTCAACTAAATCTTGTTTGACGTCTTGAAGTAACGTAAAATGAAAATCTAAATCCCATTAAAACATTTTTAATTTCAACTTCGCTTGCAATATACAACCTGCCGGTTAATAACCTGACTGCGCGAAACCTCGTGTACAGGCAAGAGGTCTGGTTACCGAATTGTAAATATTCATTAAAGTCTATTTAGGTACAATACGTAAAAAAGCCCACGACGCGCAATTTCAACTGCAGACACGTTTCTGCTTAGATTGCTATCCTCTGGGTAATAAGAACTCATTGCCCTGGAGAGAGAAGCAGTATGGGCCTCTGAAACGTCGGTAAACTTCAATTAGACTACATGGCGCTACAGCCCAGAGGGTAGCCATCTTCGTACTCACCACCGTGATAACCTCAAATAACATTCCTTATTTGTGTCAGCCTGACACAGCCAACCTACATCATTCCATCTTGCATTTTAACAAAAGTTCATTGCTTTTGCGCTCATTACCATGATACAAAAGAGAACGTACCTTCTTTTAGTACGAGTTTCCAGTACCGCCATATGTATTTTGTACAGAATCCCACTTCCAGCAAACAGAGATCACACGTGACCCAACCACCGCCCTCACTCGCCATAAGCTCTGCAGAGACTAACACTCGCTCCGGTCTACTTTAGAAGATTGGTAAGAACACCGCAGACACAGCAAAGAAAGTAATCTGTGATTTATGCTTTGAGTTCTGCAAAATATTATCTGAATTGTGGTTATCTGTGACCATCATGGTTACCTATACACATTTCCAGAAAAGTGAAGGAGAATGATCCTTCTGTTATTCTTTATCCTCCCGAACGCCTTGACTGATACGACACTTCATTAACTAGTGACGATTGGCACCATTTAGGGACAAAGAGAAAACAAACGCAAACCCTCAGTGTCTATAGTTCATTGATACAGTATTACAGAATATTCATGTGATCAATTTATGTAAAGCTGAAATTGTAGGTTTATTTTTTTATATATTTGTATGTATATTCGCTTATAGCGCTAGAAGGGAAAAACCGATTTGCACAAAAACTTCGCATACTTATTCCTTGAGACTAGAGAGCGAACACAAGAGGGTCAAAATGATAACTGCAGAGAAATGTACTGAGTTCAATTCCCTCTTGCGGCGTTTCCCATAGATCGGAAACTAAGCACTATAGAAGAATGACGCCAAGGCAAAATTTGGTCGTTTCGGCGATCAGATTACAGAAACTAAGGTCACAAATTCGAAAACTGCCGTGGGTTCGAGTCTCTGCGAACATGTTGGGTTTAAGGGTAATTTTTTGTTCTATTATATTAAATGGTACACATTGAATAATATGGCCTACTATAAGCATTCAAGCCCTTTGGAAAGGTCAAATTTTGGTGAAAGCACCAGAGCTGGTATGCTACTCATATATTTCCTAACTCGTTTTGTATTATCATGGTGACAAGTATGTACGACCACTATTAATAAATACAAGCGGTATAGCATGACTTTTTCAAAAATGTTAGCCAAATTCCAAGGTGGTAGTGGGGGGTTGTAAAAATATTGGAAATTGAAAATATACATTGCCCTTCATCTTCCATGATGCACAGTCACAGGTAACAACAAAAGATGTGCATATATCAGAGGTTATGCAATTGAAATAGCGAAGAATATGATGCAGTAATGTACGTCATATGCCAGCATGTAAGCTTGGAATGTCATGCAGTCCCTCCTCCCCTGTAGTGCATCATGTCTCTTCTGAGTGAGTGTAAACCTCAACTAACTGGCTAACAATGCCTGGCTGGCTGAAGCTGGATACTGGGAACGACCCGTTCTTCAACTGCCTAAGCACTGCGGGTCCCAACTTTTCGTTGGCTTGATCTATAGACATTCGGTAGGACTCCTTGGACGAGGGATCGGCCCATCGCAAGGCCTCTACCTGTACACAGGACAGCACAACACAGAGAAACGCGAGTGGGATTCGAACCCACGGTCCCAGCGACCAAGCGGCACAAGGCCCACGTCTCAGACCGCTCAGCCACTGCGGACCCCAAATTTTTTTATAAGATTCTAAAACCGAAATTGTATCTTACCATTTAAATCTCACAGAAAGGAAGGTTCAAGGAAAAATTACTACCTAAATATTTGACAGAAACAGAAATAAATAACAAGTAGGTAGAATGAGGTTACCAATTTGATGAATTCAATGGGACTAAGACGTTCTGGTTATATCGAAATATATCACCCCAGGTGGCATCTCAGCCTTATGCAACCCCCAATACCCCCTAATGCGTGGACATCCAGTCCATTGCAACAGAAAACTTCCTTTTTTAATAATAAATGACAAAGTTACTTACCCATTAATAAAAATAAGTACACAGAAAAGAAATAACTGAAGAAAAGTGATACAGAGCCGATTAGCACAAGATCTATGATGTGGAGTTTTCACAGCGGCTTTCATTAATAAAGTCTTCTTGGGCTATCAGCCGTGTCGGTTGGTGATCAATCGCCGGCGTTTCGAGGACCATCTCAGTCCTCGAAACGTCGGCGATTGATCACCAACTTACATGGCTGATAGCCCGAGAAGACTTTATTAAGCACAAGATCTGTTGTGCAACTCACAATGATCTCTGAAGTTGTCCATTCATGAAGAAATCTGTCATGAAATGTGCGGACTGGGCGCATGTTGACTTCACTGCAAACACATCAACCATTTGCATATGACATTCAGCATTACTGGCAGCATATTACAAGGCAACAAACAAGAACAAACTTTTATTCTTTTGTAAGACTTGAACGGTGAGTCTGAAGATTTCTGTCTTCTGGGTTGTTGCGCTGTGTAGTCTGGTTGATGTTTACCAACGTTTCAGAGGTCATACTGCCTCCATCATCAGGGCGATGAGTATGAAGATTTCCGTCTTCTGGGTTGTTGCGCTGTGTAGTCTGGTTGATGTTTACCAACGTTTCAGAGGTCATACTGCCTCCATCATCAGGGCGATGAGTATGAAGATTTCCGTCTTCTGGGTTGTTGCGCTGTGTAGTCTGGTTGATGTTTACCAACGTTTCAGAGGTCATACTGCCTCCATCATCAGGGCGATGAGTATGAAGATTTCCGTCTTCTGGGTTGTTGCGCTGTGTAGTCTGGTTGATGTTTACCAACGTTTCAGAGGTCATACTGCCTCCATCATCAGGGCGATGAGTATGAAGATTTCCGTCTTCTGGGTTGTTGCGCTGTGTAGTCTGGTTGATGTTTACCAACGTTTCAGAGGTCATACTGCCTCCATCATCAGGGCGATGAGTATGAAGATTTCCGTCTTCTGGGTTGTTGCGCTGTGTAGTCTGGTTGATGTTTACCAACGTTTCAGAGGTCATACTGCCTCCATCATCAGGGCGATGAGTATGAAGATTTCCGTCTTCTGGGTTGTTGCGCTGTGTAGTCTGGTTGATGTTTACCAACGTTTCAGAGGTCATACTGCCTCCATCATCAGGGCGATGAGTATGAAGATTTCCGTCTTCTGGGTTGTTGCGCTGTGTAGTCTGGTTGATGTTTACCAACGTTTCAGAGGTCATACTGCCTCCATCATCAGGGCGATGAGTATGAAGATTTCCGTCTTCTGGGTTGTTGCGCTGTGTAGTCTGGTTGATGTTTACCAACGTTTCAGAGGTCATACTGCCTCCATCATCAGGGCGATGAGTATGAAGATTTCCGTCTTCTGGGTTGTTGCGCTGTGTAGTCTGGTTGATGTTTACCAACGTTTCAGAGGTCATACTGCCTCCATCATCAGGGCGATGAGTATGAAGATTTCCGTCTTCTGGGTTGTTGCGCTGTGTAGTCTGGTTGATGTTTACCAACGTTTCAGAGGTCATACTGCCTCCATCATCAGGGCGATGAGTATGAAGATTTCCGTCTTCTGGGTTGTTGCGCTGTGTAGTCTGGTTGATGTTTACCAACGTTTCAGAGGTCATACTGCCTCCATCATCAGGGCGATGAGTATGAAGATTTCCGTCTTCTGGGTTGTTGCGCTGTGTAGTCTGGTTGATGTTTACCAACGTTTCAGAGGTCATACTGCCTCCATCATCAGGGCGATGAGTATGAAGATTTCCGTCTTCTGGGTTGTTGCGCTGTGTAGTCTGGTTGATGTTTACCAACGTTTCAGAGGTCATACTGCCTCCATCATCAGGGCGATGAGTATGAAGATTTCCGTCTTCTGGGTTGTTGCGCTGTGTAGTCTGGTTGATGTTTACCAACGTTTCAGAGGTCATACTGCCTCCATCATCAGGGCGATGAGTATGAAGATTTCCGTCTTCTGGGTTGTTGCGCTGTGTAGTCTGGTTGATGTTTACCAACGTTTCAGAGGTCATACTGCCTCCATCATCAGGGCGATTCACCTTCATTTATTCTTTCCTTCTGTTTCTCTTTCTTTTTTTAGAACTTACTATATTATATTTAATGCTCTTTTCTTAATTTGTTTGGTTTTTGCCCCCCCACCCCACCACAATTTTTTTACTGCTAGTGGTTAACCAGCAGCATAAAATGTGCAAAAATATTTTACCAATTAGCGACAGACATATCCGTAATTGGGAAATGCCTAAGCAGGAGAAAATACGCATATTTGAAGGTTAGTCCGTGCCCACATTAACAAACAGAGCAAAAATTTGGTCATGGAACAAGGCGAACAGCAGCAGAAGAGATTGTTATGGAGCACCAGCAGAGTGCCGGTGTTACTGCGGGAATATTTGACAAATGCTCAGACTTCTTACCAGCCTTTCTTGCTCAAAACATTATCACATCCATTCATTCAATACATTTCGCTGAATATTATAGGATAAAGTTATTATCCATAAACCTAAGAAAATTTGTCTTTACAGTACAGTAATCCATTTCAAAGACATCCATTCCTTCTGCACGAATACAAATAAAAGACAAGCCCATTCTTCCTACTGAAATTAATTTCACCAAGAAAATTTTGAAATCTGAAATGTATTATACAGTAGCAAACTCAATGAATTAATTAATTTTTCATAAGGCAGTTTAATTTATTAAACTTATTATTAGAATCTATAAAAACAAAAGAACAAGAACAAGAACAAGAACTTATATTTAAAATCTTTTAAGGATGATGATGATGATGATATGAAAAATATTACAACTAATTATCCTTGAAAATGCAAGAGTTGAACATTCTTATGATTAAAAGTCATCTTTACAAACTACATTTTTTGGTAATTCCTGTGGGTCCCAGAAGGCCTATATGTAACTAACTTTTCAAGGCACTTATTTTCAAACGGAGTACTTTTAAATGTTACAGCACACACGACGCATCATTTTAGGAATACCGACCTAGGACAGTTTGTACAAGTCCTTGTCCCGTATCTTCAATGCATATATTTTATGTAAATATATTTTTATATTTATATTTTATTTAAATGATCGCTCTACCTTTCCTTTGACTAATATGCATATACACGTATCCTTGCTCAGTTACAGAGCATGTCATGTCCTTCTATCCTTTATTATCAGACTAAATTAACGAAAGATTGTATAGTCTTTGAATTTTGTAGCTATGTAGAACATAAAAACAAAATGGCCCATCTGCATCAGCCACAGCAGCACATTTAAAAAGTTCCTAAAATTCTTACTTAATTTTTATGTGAAAAGAGGAAATGACCTCCAAAACATCGAGCAGTTTACTAGAAATATTATTAATCAAAAGGATATAAAGATCTTCTGCAGTAGCTCATGACTTTACACAGATTCTTGAGCACGATGGTATTCATATACGCTACCTCGTTCAATGAACGTGGGCAGTTGTTTCTGGTTGGTATCTGCCGCAAATGATGTCACAAGATCTGGCCTCCCATAACCACCGCCACCAGGCGTCAGCAGTCGGAACACATCCTGTAACATGTGCAAAAAATGTAATACAGCATCTGCAAACACACGCAAAACTCCATCACAAAACACTGATCAAAGAAAAACATTGTATCTGAAAATAGCTCTGTTATTTCTTGGAATAGGAAGTTCAAGAGTCACAGGCTACTCCAGGGATTATTTCAGAATTAGAAGGAGAAAACTATGAACATATTCAATCAAGACCAATTGCTAACATGGAACCACCAAAATATGAGAGCAGACGTTAGATTAATATAAATTATTAGTTTTGAGACTGAAACTAATTTGATCTGAGTCAACATTTGTGCCAACCTGCTCAAGACAAATATACACACACACCCAATTTCAGAAACTGACTGTGACTCATCTTGGGTTAGGTGAGAAAAATCCTGGCAATTGAAGCACCTATAAACCCATTACTAAAACTTAGTATTACCTCCATTATAATTTACCACACTTTCCCAAATTTTGTGTGTCCCCAACTATAATGCACAATCCAATTTTGACGGATTCAATTGAAGTGAAAGATATTTTGTATACATTAGTTGTATAAAAATATTGAACTGTTTCTAAATAGACCAAACAACCACAAATATGTAACAATGTTTTTAAAAATCTTTCACGCGCAATTTTTACAAAATTTATAGGAAGGATGAAATAAGTGGGGAATTTAGAATATTACATAACGTGGGGCTGCGTGAATTGTACAGGTCACCTGGCATAATAAGGATAGTGAAATCTAGGAGGCTCTGATGGACCGGACACGTAGCATACAGAATTTTGGTGGGAAATAATATCAAGATGACTATTTTTGGTAGCAGATGTAACATGTTTTCTTGAAGACATGAGTTAAATTCAATATATGATTAAGAGAAAATAACTCTTAAATGGTTAAGCATGATTACTAAATCACTAAATTAACAAACATTTGTTTATACAATGACAACAAAGCATGAATATTCATTTTCACTTACCCCTGGTTCAGTGGCAATTGCTGTTTTTGAACCCAGATTGATAATCCTGCCATCTGTTTTCAAAATCAGATTCATACCCCTTTTTCCAGGAGAACCACCTGCAAAGAACAGAAAAACTTCAGTATAAGTTGACACATTCTTCGCCTATTAAAACTGTAGAATGCTCCACTCACATTCACAACAACTGTACCCACTCAATACAAAGAATACATGCTAGTGTAACTTACCATTCATACCATATGGATGGAACACCCTGCGTTCAGTAAGAACAGAAAGCATGATATGACGCCTAAACAAGAGTTCTCTAACGACTCCGTCGCCTCCTCTGAAACGACCAGAACCTCCTGAATCTGGCCATAGACTGAAGTGGCGAAGAACAACCGGATAGCGACGTTCTAGAATTTCGGCATCTGTGATACGAGTGTTGGTCATGTGAGTATGAACACCACTATGCCCATGCCAGGTGGGTCCCTGCAATTACATCATTTACTTCACACGAGTGATCAATTGTCACCACCCATTAATCTCATGGTCATTTCCCAAACAATGAAGAGGCTTAAACGTATAAAGGGTGCGACATGTAACCAGACTGCAACTGGCAACACTAATTGGCATGTGCGATCATGAGACTACATAATTAATCAATTTTGTGTCAAACTGTTGTTGGAATTCAGTTTGTGGTTGCAGTAATGGTTTTGCAGTTGCACTATTTTCTTGTTTGCCAAAAAAGAGGTCGTAAATTGTTATGAACAGAAAATCGATAAATTTTTTTTCATAAAACTGGGAAAAAATTCACCAGTGTTTACAAAATGTTACAGGAAGTTCAAGGTGATGGAGGCAGAGACAGTCTCTAAAATACTGAATTGTTGTTCTGTATTGAAGCATCCAGACATCCAAGAATATTTCATTCTATACAATCACCATGGAAACTTCAAATATTTTACAATTCTGAACTTACGGCTCCAGCTCCCCCTGCAACTGTTTCGTAGTAGCCCCATTTCTCCTCTCCAAATGTGATGTTGTTCATGCAACCCTGAGAGGCTGCACAAACCTCAAAAGCCTTTAGCACAACATCAACTATGCGTTGTGATGTCAGCACATTTCCACCAACAACCGCTGCAGTATCTGACGGATGAAGCAAACTGCCTTTTGGAATGATGACTCTTACTGGATTCAGGCAGCCCTACACATAAAATGTTTATAAAATTAATATTCATCAACATATCTAAATGTTTATACATTATGCAATGTAGAATTTTCACTTCAGATAGAAATTATTTTTACACACACACAGTTTGCTGATTTTGATAAGCAGCTTATGAATTTTCTATCATTATACAATAAATTATAGTTACTACAAACAATAGTATACCTTTTACAATGAAACTTTCAAAAATCTGTGACAAAACTTTATTGTCTTTAGAAATTAGGAGTAATTTTATTTTATAATTTAAACTTAACCTGTACTGTCTGAGAAACTATATCAATATTTGTTACCACAGCTTATGTTGGTGCTTAACCTATTCACCTTTTTTCTTCTTGTGTATTAAATTATGTTGTATCAACTGCAGAGATTATATCATGACTAGTGAATAGATAAGGATTTAAAATGAGACACACATAGTCTATACTTGGATGTATTATCCCGGCATTTGCCTAAAAAGACTGAGAAAACTACGGAAACCTCAGAACAAGCAAAAGATCAGGAAATTTCTAAATTCAAGTTTATAGCATTATCACTACACAAATCTGCCATTACCTGGTTTAGAGGCACATCATGCCCCACCATGCAACGCAGACAATAGATGAGAGCAGACAGTGTTATGGCCCTTGGAGCATTACAGTTGCCCCACAGCTCACAGCCGGTGCCACTGCACACACATCAAAAGTAAGTTATTGTTCCTGTTGTTGCCGGTAAAATTAATGCTGTACACTTTCAATCTCAAGAACAATTCTGAAAAGAACTTATAAAGCCTACTTCACCATTTCATTTTTACTCCCAAAATTTGCTACGATTTACTTTTTATTTAAATTTTCTCAAAGAAGGGCTGCTGTTCTGTGCTCAACTTTTGGGAACCATTTACTGTATACTAATTTACAAAATATGATAATTCCCAAGTCCTACAATTATCTAGTAATACTTTGGCTTTTCTGTAAAATGCCCTGTTTTGGAGCTTGCAGGTTTTGTAAATCATCTATTACAGCATAAGCCACTCTTTCTTTATATATAAAATACGGAAATTAGGCTAAAAATATAGCATATTCAAAAAAGCTGTTTATACGCTAGGCACTTGGGTTTAATTTCCAGCAAGAAGAAGTGTTTTTATGTCACCACATCCTGTCCTGCTCTGTATCTACCCAATTACTTAGTCAATATATATCAGGAACTCTTTCCTTGGTAAGAATGAGTGAAACTTTTCCTCCGTGTCCCCTTAGCTTAGGCACAAACACAATTTCAATTTACATTTACTAGGAATATTGTATACAGAAATTGACAACTGCAAACAAAATAAACTGCACCTGAAATCACACACAGCTGCTCCTCGTTGAATGTCAATGCTGATTTTGAGTCGTATGGGTGATCCATCATCCAGGTAATCCTCAGCCTCTAGTTCATTTCCACCAGAACGCTGGAGAACCTTTGTCCCTATCTCTCGCAACATGTCCCGCACAGCCACCTCAGCATTGGCCTGAATATGATGCATATACGCCTGCACTACATCAAGGCCATAGGCATCTATCAGCTCTGCGACCAAGCTGATGCCCTGCAGACAGAGGTATTTGTTGCATTTCAGAGTCCCAACATTATAGATATAATAATAATCCGTGGCATAACAGCCCTCTGAGAGCCAAAGCCGACTAGCTGACTGCTGGCCTCATGTTCACATGCCTAAGCAGAGGTGAACGATCATCCAACAAGATATAGGATGACGTGTGGTCAGCACAATGAACCACCAGCCATTGCTAGTTTTCATGACCGGATTACGCTACCAAAATGTAGCTCCCCAATTTCCTCACAAGTAAACTAATAAAAACACATGCTCCTTGAAAACTTGGGGATGGTCTGATGATTTCAACGAAAAAATATTTTTTAATATTAATGTTGGTTTTATGGGTTGTAACACTGTATGGATACGCAGTTGTACACCAACAATTCAGAGTAAGACACTGCCCTCTATCTTCAGAGTTCAAGCTGGTGGCAGTATGTTCCTCCAAAACGTATGTATCCACATACAAGTCCACGCAGAGTTACAGCCCAGAAGATCAACAGCGACATCTTGATTGCTGTGGGAACCTCATCATTTCTCATAATAGTTTGTTCGTCAGTTGTGACCAAAACATAATCATCGCACATAACCGCCTTATAAAAAGTTTAACGACTTTGATAGGATGTTGGATATTTTGTTGTTTTACAAAACTGCATCTAATGCTGCCATTATGTAACATGAAATAAGATGTAGCAGATTGACTGTAATTGATGAAAGGTAATTGTGTCAGAAATCATGGAAGATAAAACTGACAATTCTTGTGATTCATCTTCACATTCTTCATGACCAGAACTACCACAACATATCCCAGACTTCTTACACTTCATCTGGAATCAAATTTGGACCATTTTTTTTTACTGATTAAATTGTTAAAATTCAAAGATAATTTATATTCTAATAAAAGACATAGTAAAACTTCAATAATCAATAACTATTTCAGTCAGACTAAACTCATCATTCCAAACATAATAAAATAATTTTGTATTTTTATGTGCCAACAGAATGCACTAAATTAAAAAATGAACACAGTAGTGCATATTTAGAACCGTTGTATTTATCTAGTTAATTCTATTAATTAGCGACTGGCTGTAAATTTTCCAGATCAGTAATTTGTAACTTCTACAAATTACAGCCAGTACCTTGTGATTTGCAGCAATCTGAGCTTTAAGATCAGACAAATTGTCTTGTAGGTTCCGTGTCCCCGAGGAGCCTGGAACTGTGGCTGGAGCCATTAGCGCCTCCACTAATTCAGCTTCATTAAACACTCCTTTCTTCACTAAGTAGAAGCTCTTAAAACTTGCTCCTTCCTCAATCAGACTCTTAGAGTGTGGTGGCATCGACCCTGGTGTGATGCCCCCAATGTCTGCATGATGTCCACGGCTCGCCACAAAAAACACAGGTTTGCTCTCACCCCTATAAGCACAAGCATTTTATTTTCTAATTCCTGGCTTTCAGGATACTGTGCTAATGGAGGGATTATACGTTTATAATGATGCTGTAGCAAATGTACAGATTATTTAGGATCAAATGAGATAAGAGGATTATCTTGTATGGTTAAGTGAAAGGACTAGGCAGGAAGTAATTATTTCAAAGTACTACTGCAGGATTCACATAAAGGGACTCAAACAAACTATAAAGTAATTCAAGAAAACTCATCAACGGCAGGACTTGAACCAAGTATCCGCTCAAAATGTCACTTCATCTAACATTTTTCTCACTGAAATGTTAGAAAATCTTCAACACATAACATAGGTAACCAAAAGTCCAAAATCCAAATACAAAGATTGTTAAATATGCATGATGGTTTCATACAAAACTTTAATCAGCATGGTGTTTTTTTTTAAACTTTGTACATTGGATGAGTTACATAAATATTTATCACGCATCTCTTTGTTGCTTTCCACTGTCTGCAGTATTTTTTTGTGACTACTAACTATTTTATAACTTCCAGTGTTATAAAGTATTATCAATAAAGTTTACACCAAATTCAAATAAGCAAAACATTCTTTGGTCTACTTGTAGTGCAGCAAGTGACTTTTCCTGGCCACATGTCACAGACACTTACTTAAAGCGGCCCATCCACGTACAAGACTGGCTCGGCTTGGGTTCCATTGGGCCAAACTCATTTGTGGGTGGGGTGTCACGAGCCAAGTCTGCTATGCATGTGTGGTGAAATATATCTGAGCCCGGTTCACAGGCCAAGCTTGCCGAGCCAGACTCGCAAGTCAGACTCGTACATGGATGGGCCGCTTAACACTAACTTCTGAGAAGTATAATAAACTTCAATTTGAAATTCATGAAAGCACGAATTACAGTCCACCAATGCTAACCTAAATAAAATCCATCCAATATGCTTTACAGCAGACCATCCATACCAAGTTTCATAAAAAGGAATGAAAAGTGGACTGAGAGACAGACGGATGACATGACTTTCTTTTTAAGCATTTAATTTATGCACCCCATGCACAGAAAACAAAAAGCATAAATTTAAGAACTGTAAGGCACTCACTTATAGAAGACAGGTGTTATAACTGTAAGATCAGGGAGATGTGAACCTCCGGCAGCTGGGTGGTTGGTCAGAATGACATCACCTTCCTGAAAACCACCTTCAAGTGATCGCATCTGTAACAACCAAAATGTTGACTCTGTTGTTATTAATTCCTCAACTCAACAGGTCTTTTCCAACTTCCCCAACATATTTTGAGGCGGAGAAACATAAGAAACACATTTTTCTACAGCACATTCACAAAGTTTTGCCTTTGTCAGAGGTGAGGGAAGGAAGAGACGTACCGAAAAATCCTCATTAGATCTGACCAATCTTGAACTCAAGACCTTTGGTAAAGAACTGCTCTTAAAACACTGTAATGAAACCACTTACCTTGAAATGTTAATTTCTTATTGATACTGGCAGTACTGAGCCCGTATAATTGCTTTGCGTTTTAACTTGATCAGGCTATATTTGCTATAGGCAATTTTTTATTTATATCCTGAGAGAAAACATGTATTATATAGTACTTTGCATGTATTGCATGCACTTGCATGTTCTCTTTATAAATATTAGGTCCAATGAAGCACTATTCTTCATACTTAGCAAATTACATTCATGTTAGCAAAATGAAGATGGCAGAAATCCCGATTGACTCCCTGCTGAGAGTGGTCAATTACCTGATACTGGACAGCCTCCTGCATAGATCCCAGATGCACTGGTATATGTGGAGCATTAGACACAAGACCGCCATCTGGGCCAAACAAGGCACAAGAAAAATCCAACCGCTCCTTGATATTTGTTGATATTGAGGTCCGCTGTAAAATTCTACAGTAAAAAGGGCATAATTATAATGAAGAAGATCTGGTATGGTAAAACCATGGATATATAAAAAAAACATATTAAATTAATGAGTAGAACAGCTATACTTGTTGGGACTGTAAAAGGAATTTAGGAATAATGAAGAAATTAACAACACAACCAATAAAATAGTCGGAAACAGTTGGTGTTTACCAGATTCTGTGCCACTTCTTGACTGGTTAGCCATTGGCTACTCTGAGGAGTTGGTTGCTATATTGCAAGCATTACTTTACTTTCCAATGTGGTTTTGTCTTCAAGTTATCTGATGCTATTTTTGTTATTGTTACTGTTATGGTGAAGAATGTACACAGATTGGATTTCTACTTACTGGTAATCATTATTCTTTGCTTGACACTACGGTGGACAGGCTAAATAATTATTTTATATTTTATTCATAACAGTAAATGGGAACATCGTTTATCTATAAAACATAATCTTTCCTTCCACATGTTTGCTTTGGCTTAATCTTTATAATGGCTGAATATGTTAGGAATTTACTGTATCTTGTTCTTTCTCTAAATCTGATGGGATGGTTTAGATATTAAAAATGTTTAATTTGGTATAGTGACACCTGATACATTATGTTGCCAATCTGTGCGTTATTACAGAACTAAAGCTCTCATATTCTTTTAAAATCTGTCAAATGGTAAATACATACTTTTGCTAACATTGGTATGTTTATTTCTTGGTCATATTGTATTCTCTTCTTATATTGATTTATTTATTAACTATTGTGCCAGCAAGTTAAAATAAAGAATTTAATCATCATAAAATGTTAGCTGAGCCTGCTGCATGCCTTGCAGCCATTTTATTTAAATTTGCATGTTTGATAAGATATGATAGAAACATGAAAGAAAAATTCTACATACGAAGTCGGTATTCATAAAACAACTTAGAATACCAGTATCAACTCTCAATGGACAAAACCCATCATGTCATTGAAGAGAACAGAGAAAGATATAAGATTAATTTTTGAAGTAAACACACTGCTCAACTCGTGTACAAAGTTTTATAGGCCTAACATTTGAAAAATTACTATAATCTGCATTACAATAGTATATATACATTTAGTTTCTAGGAATGATACAAATATTCAATCTGCTTCAAGACAAAATTGTTTGCTATTCCCAAAATAAAATTTCTGTTTTGTAGAGATTTCTAAGTTTGGGCTCCCATACATAATTCAAATGTTGACGGCAGTCTCTTCACTCTCACAAAATAGGAAGTGTTCAAAAATAAAAGTTATTATATTTAAAAATGCATTCTATTGTTTAAATTGGTTGCCTATTTACTTGCTACTTATGCAGTTCTGCAGAACTTACGAGGTAACACAACACAGAAAGACAGAGTGGGACAAATATTACATTAATGATAACTACAGAGGGATGGAAAAAACAGTCATATCTTAGTTAATATAGCAGCTTTCATTCACTTTGAGGGAATGAGAAAGACCACAAGAAACCCATTTTGTCATATTCTGCACAGTATACTCACCTGCCCATTTGTTCAGCAATGCTCATGAAACGATGTGAGAAGATGCTAAGTTGAATGGCATCCAGTTCTGTACCAATTCTTTTGAGTTCACCCAACCCAATCACAATCTTGATATCCCCTCTTAAAGTAACAGAAGCAGTACAGTCAGGTTCCACAAGAACTGTGCTCAGGTTATCCATAATAATGGCCGGACCGGGAATCTCGTGTCCAGCACTCAGGTCACTCAGAACATACACAGAAGCACGATGATAACCTTTCTCAAAGTACACCTCAGTCACCTGTGACACAAAGCATCACATCTCACAGCAATGATTAAAAAGTATCTGCATCTGTTTATGTTAAGAAAATTCATACTTTGTACTGAAATTTCTGTCTTCTGGGTTGTTGCGCTGTGTAGTCTGGTCGACGTTAACCAACATTTCAGAGGTCATACTGCCTCCGTCATCAGGGCGGTGAATAAGCCAAAGGGTTTGTGGGGCTAGGTTTGTAGGGCCGGAAACCTAGCCCCACAAACCCTTTGGCTTATTCACCGCCCTGATGACGGAGGCAGTATGACCTCTGAAACGTTGGTTAACGTCGACCAGACTACACAGCGCAACAACCCAGAAGACAGAAATCTTCATACTCACCGCTGTGAAAACCTCAAATCTTACATACTTTGTACTCTTCACGTAATAACATTCATGTGACTAAATCAAGAAAGAACCATGGACTCCATAAGACATGGGATGTATGGGAAGGGCCAGGCTATGGCCACCAGATTTGTAATTTTGCCATTTGGGTAGACATTTTCTGGTATCAGGTGATTTTCATGAGACTCCACTGAGTGAAATACGATGTTTTACGCAAGAACAAGCCTACTGGCAGATCAGAGGAACAAGGATGCGCCAAATATCAGTTAATAGTTGCCATGCAAGGGTCACTTTGATGCCCAGCCCATTTACATATATACATACATACAAATCAGGAAGAATAAGATGATGGGTGGAAGATGTAACACACACAGGACAGAAGAACCACAAACAAAATTTTTTCAGAAAACTTGAAGGGAAGAAACCACTTGGGAGACCTGTTTTCAATAATAATATTATTATAACCATCTCATGACTCCCTATCACTAACATAATAGCTATTTATATTCAGCTGAAATAACTAAATTAATTATTTTTCTGTTTACATAAAAACAGCATTGCCATCAACTTACTTTGTCAACTCTTGGTGGTCCTTCTGCAGCAGGAACTGGACTGTCTGTATGAACAAATGATTTGCCTACACCTCGAACCCTAATGTCATCCACAACAATTGCACGGCCTTCGATCGTAAACCCAAACTCACACTGGTACCTTTAGAACAAAGCACACATTAGTGGCATATTGTGATAAGATGTGGAACTTTCTCCAAATGGAGCAACAACACAATCTACTTTGATGTCCAACAGGTAATGAAGCAGTAAATAAAATAAACTTGCAAAAATGTACAAAACATTAAAGATTTTTAACTTTCTGCCACCACAGAAGATTAATAAGAGCTAAAATTTGTTTCATAACACAGACTTTCTTTGACCATAAAAGAAATTTAGAAATAGAAGATTTTATACGACTGTGTTCAAAAATATATTAAGGAACACGTTGAAAGAACAAGCTCTGATATGAGCCCAATAAAAGATAACAGGATAGAAAGATTTTGATTTGTACAGCTGTCATAATAGGCCACCTACAACTATGGACTGAACTGGCTCAGGATAGGGTCCAACTCTGATATTCTGTAAACCTTCAAGTTCTATGAAGGCTGGAAATTTCTGGATAAAACAGAACCTTTCCTTGTTAGAAATCTATCAAAACAGTTTCCTCTAAAATTCTTTTGGAACCCTATCACAGCATTCTATTTCAACATGACATCAGAGGAACTTCAACTACTGTAATTATGACTTCACAGAATTACAAATTGGGTATGCTGCATCCATGCAGCCGAACAGTTTATACCGATACATATTAAAAATTGGCACTCTTTTGTAGAAGTCCATTAAATACCATGTACACTCTGATTAGTTTAATGTATAAGAAATATGTTCAAGACCTTCCTATGTATGACTTTCAGTGACCTTACCTCTCTAAGAATGTCTTGTGAAAGTCTCCATGTTTGCATGTCTTGTCTTCGCTGTCTGAATCTGCAGTGCACATGAGGGCACAATCTGTTCCTTCATAACGCAAATGCAGGTATGCTTCTGTGTGTATCTGTTCAGGTTTGAATCCCTGCTTCTGCAGTTCCACCTGACATTGTTCAGCCAACACATTCAGCCGCTCATCAAGGTATTGGAATGATTCTGCCACAAGATAGAATGAAAATTAGTCAAATTTTAATGCTACATGATTAGCACTATGTGACTCTTATTGTGGCATATAAAACATTCAAATATCAAATTCATACTGCATGTGCTAACACCTTAAAATCAATGTAAATGACTAAAATTTGGGACCTTCTTTATACTAGCTGTTGTTGCACTGGGATACACATGTGCAAGCAATAAAATGAACTTTAAAATCTCTGAAGAAAGAATTTTTGTATTTGGATAACAAAATTTCTTTACATACAAATATCCAAGAAGAAATTACAGAGAGAATCTGTACAAATGGGAAATTTTTACCAGTGTTACAGATACCATATGTAAGAATTGATGCTTGCTGTTATGATAACCTGAAATCTTACCTATAATAATAATCATCAAGAATGACGCTCAACTACCTGTTCCACTTCTATTAAAACGTCCTTTGGACAATTCACTCTTTTATTGGTTTTCTAACATCCCTTCTCCAAAAAGACTCAAATTCAAAACCTTGCTTAATATATCTGTTTTCCTCCCATTCTTTTACCATGTTCATGACAACTACTTCTAAAACAGTTTTAATTCTCTCTGTAACTTATACAATCTGTTAATTATTATTATTTATATTATGATTATTAAATTAAATTATGATAAGAGTAGTTTCTTATTTTAGATTTTAATCACTATTTGATATGATAACAGTCAAAAATAACCATTGCAGTAAGTCACCTATAAACCCACCAAACATATGATTTAAAATGACAAATTTAAAATTACTAACTCACAATAAATTCCACAAACTAATCTAGCCGGTAAAGCTGAAAGTAAATCAGTGTTTGCTAGTCCACAGAAACAAAAACTATTTCACCTGGTTCATAAATCTTGGCACACGGTTCCTGTGCTTCATGCACCACATCAGCAAGAGCCATTCCATACGCAGAAAGAATTCCAGCATATTTGTGTACAAACACTGTCCCCATGCCCAGTGCCCTAGCGATGGAGCACGCATGCTGGCCTCCTGCACCACCAAAGCATGCCAGCACATGGCGGCTTGTATCATAGCCTTTAGCCTGTCAATGCAGAAAAATAATCTTTTTAGGCCTAGCTTGTCTGTCAAGTGTCTTGTACAACACTTCTTCTATCTGTTTAGAGATCTTATACCAAGCATCTTCTACGGTGATGATTATTTTTGGAGATGAAAGGGGATAATTCTTTCACAGCTCTCTTACAGCACATGACGAGTAGTCAAGAAGTAAGGCACATATCTGAGACTTGCAGTTTTCATGACATCACAAACCAGAACGCAAGATTGATAGTCAAACATACATTTTGTAAACCAAACAACATATAGCGTATTTACATGCATGACACGGAATCCTTTAATCATGGTTTTAACACAGCTTGTTTCTTGCAAACTAATGAGTAGTGCTTCTACAAATTATTTCATCAAGGTGACTGCTCAAAAATTGGTCCAATGAAGAAGACTGTGCAGTTATTTTCTTTCTGATCCTGATAAATGTAGCTGAATTTATCCCCACCTTATGAAAATTTCTTATGGTACAACAATGAAATGTTTCTCAGTGAGGGTGTTTTGCTCCTCCATGACAACGTATTAC
The DNA here is from genome assembly GCF_000696155.1 of Zootermopsis nevadensis. Next base: position 823,417 of record NW_019059559.1, on the reverse strand, counting down.
CACACTCTGCCATTGAACCTGGCAACTTTTCAGAAGTTCAAATGAAAAATATCAGAACTTCACACTGAGCCGGCACCAAATAATCATCATCTGTCGAAAGTGCTGAAGCAACTTCCAATAGGCAGCCACAGACTTAAAACTGACAATGATATTGAGAGAATATAAAGAATGGTTACATAAACAAGACACTGATCTCTATCAACAAGACATAGGGAAAACCATCTGCAATATAATAAATGTCTCAGTCTTCCAGGGGACTAGTATGAAAAATAGTTTAAGAGTTGTGCAAAGACACTGTATTATCTATAGACATTCAGTGACATACTTCAAGATATAAGACCTGTAAACTTGTTTATGAACATTTCTTACTTATTAATAAAGCACAGCCAACAATCTCTCCTGGTCATTTGTCATCCTCATTCATTATATTATCAAATTTATAGTAGAAATGGATGGTATTACTAAATGAGATAGGTTGATCGTAGAAAGGAAACAGAAGATCAAGCCTGTTGTATAAACGGAACCTATGTAAAGTGTCACATGGTGTTTGTACAAATTGTTATTGAAATAATGTTCTCTGTAAGTAGTACCGGTAATAACAAATCAATTTACAAACATAAATCCGTACCTGTGTCAGGGCTCGGATTGGACGACACATGGCTTCATTGGCAACCTGTATAAAACCCATAGCAACATCCTCTACAGTCATTGCAGGCTTGGTTTTGGTGTCTGGTTGGCTGCTAAGAAAACTATTGATCTGGAATTCAAACACAAAGAGAAACATGGTCAGACCGATATTCATGACAATAAAACTCTCGCTGTTTTCTCAGCACAGACTGTGCTATAGGTAAGGCAAGTTATATGATGGCCTTTCATTGCAGAGGCCAAAGATCAATCCCAGAAGTGTCCATATAACAATAGTGAAGAAAATATTTATGGTGGGGAAGGTTCTCTTGGAGAAAAACACTTTTCCCCTGTCAGTTATCATTCCACCAATGAGCCACAGGTAGTTCAAATTGACATGCAATCATCTTCATAGCTCATCACCAAATGACATTACCCATTTTATATTCGGCAGTCTGCTTGAAATGACAAATAAGTCCTTAAGGAACAATCAAACAAATGTTTTGCTTATGTTTACTTTAGCCTAAACCAAAATAACCTCAAAACATTTATATTTGAGATTTTTTCATGTATCTGATATAAGTAAAGTTGTTTAGAAAACTTTCTCCAAATAAAATCAGTGGATGGTATCAGCATCACATCACCTAGACATTACGCTGATTCTACTGAAATTATTAAAGGCAACTTTAAGACAGCCCCACCTGCTATGATCACTATGACATCTTTAAAAACTACAGTCCACGACTGTAATCTAGAGACTTGTGGGGTGAGAAGGTGGGGTGAAGGAGGAAAGATAGCGTCTGCCTTTAACGATCCGGACTTACTGCATTCCTTGCAAGTCTCAAGATTACAGTCGTGGACTGTAAAGACTTTCCATTGCTTATGTATGAAGGTAAACTAATTTTAATGGGGCAGATAACAAGATTTCAGCATCCCTCACACTTAACCTGAAATTCAATACTATATAAACTCTGACAAAATGGTTAAAAAAGATCATATATACATTATGATAAGAATCATACCTCTTCAGTGAGTTTGTAGAAAGCTTGTGTAGTGGCTGCTTTATCCAGGGGCTCATTTTCTGAAGGACCAAATATTTTAGGAAAGTACTCAGGCAGAAGTCGTCCTAAGCACAGGTTGGCATCGGTCACAGTAATAGGTCCTCCTTTGCGGTAACAAATGGGACCTGGATGTGCTCCTGCAGATTCAGGCCCAACTACAAACAGACCTGAACGGAAGAACAGCATGGACCCACCACCAGCAGCAACTGTGTTGACATCCAGCTGCAAGCACAGAAAGCTCAACTACTACTTGTCATACTTTACTACAATCACTGCAATGAGCAAATTAATTTGATTATATGAAGATGGTTGTAGCACCATGCAGACTCGTAGAAGTTTACTGAAGTCTCAGAGATGCCTGCTGCGTCTGAAACGTTGGTAAACTTCAGCCAGACTACGCAGCACTACACCCCAGAAAACATCTATCTTCATACTCACCACCATGAAAACCTGAAATCCTAATATTTTATTACAAATTTGACCAATTTACATATTTATTTGTAAAGAGTAGAAGCCTTCATGTAGATGCTCAGCTCAAGAACTTTACCTTTATTATTATATGACAAAAACATGTTATTTCAACCCCTTGCCAAGCCACTCATGATAAAATACCTTCAAAAATATACTTGTTAAAGCAAAATAACAGCAAGTCAACTGTGCAAATTTATATTTATCTTTTAGTACTGTGGCAATAACTAGAGAACCATTTCAATTACAATTGTGAAACCTGGTATAGGGAAACATCACAAATGCACCGACATATTTTGTATGAAACTTTGTGTTTAAATGTTACAAATAAAACTGTATAATTTTATCATTCCTGCCAACCACTGTACATAGACAGAAGAATTTAAAGGAAATCAGGAATCATGAGTTCCTTCCGGAATTTCTTGCTTCCATGCAACATTTCTCAATTCCATTTCCATATTTTTGTCAGTCCAGAATTGAAGTTGTCAATATCCCAAAAACAGATGTGCTCACATTTAAAAGTTTGATAAGTAATAATAAACACTCTGAGACTAAAATAAATATACTCATTACTTTTGGTTTGTATTGTCTATTCTAATTCTCCGAAACTCCATCTTGGACTTCCCAAGTGAATTAACCAGCCATCTAAATCTGGTAATATTATTCCAGGATTCAATATGACAAACACCACAGCCTGAGCAGTTCAATCCTGTTCCACAGAAGTGCTCTGGAGTCACTGTACTAACTTATTTTGGTTCTTAAGCACAATTAACCAAAATGTTAAAATCCAGTTCAGACTTAATGTAACAAGCGGCTTAAGGGTTTTGTTAGTTGGTATATTTTTAAAACTGCTTATATCTGTGTCAAAAATGCATTACTTGTGGAGCTTGTATGGTGACTCCAGCTGTGGTTGATTCAAACACATGCTCATAATCCCCAGCAAATCGACTAACATCAGTCGATGTTCCACCCATGTCAAACCCAATGACAGGTAAATCTGTCTCTTGCTTGTATGTTGTTACTGCATAACCCACAACTCCGCCAGCTGGTCCTGACAATATTGCACGTGACCCATTGAAACTGCAAGAAAATAAATACCACCAAATACCACAAGACTTTCACAGTAATTATTATAGTGGGTGCTTTAGGAGAGAAAGAAAGAAAGTGAAATGCAAAAACTTAATTAAATTGTAAGTAAAACCAATAATAAGTTATGCATATCACTTTGTTCTACCCACATCAAAGCCTTAAATATGATAAACACTCAGTCTTTTGATGCAAAACTTTTAGAACAAAAGCATGAACAGTATTTGGATGACAATGGAAATTTTAATGAAATTTGGAATATCAAAGAATCCTGACAGATTAATTAAAATAAGTATGCATACAAGATTGAGAAGAATTTGTATGTGTCAACATTTCATGATGCTTTCTCAGTTCACAATAATAATAATAATCCGTGGCTTTATCGTTTTATCCCACGTTCCCGTTACAAAAATTATTCAGTTACTGATGGTTAGGAAAATCCTTTTCTTTTTTTGGCTGTCAAATTAAAACCATAAATATGAAGCATGAAAACCTCAGCCTTCTTGCTTCTTCTCTTCATTGCCTTGCATCTACAAAATTATTAATTCTGTTTGCACTCACGTATCCATACGTGTGAGACCACCATCACTCTGCATAAAGAGCACATTGACACCTGCCAAGTTGTCCTTGAAGCCTCCTGCAAAACCACGTACATACTTGTGTATGTGTGGAGTGAGGTATGCATCAGCACATGCTGTGAAACCTCGAGGAATTATACGAACCATTGGCATCACTTGGTGTGACAGAGATACATGTTTGAAACCCAGCTGCCTTGCCACGCGGCCTACTGCTTCTTCATGTTCTGAGTGCCTAACCACAACATGGAAATAGAAACAACATACGTAAAACCTGTATAATAAATAACAGTGCTTCAGAAAATGAGGATACACTGTAGTAGAATGCTCTTCTCATCTGATATAAGTATTTGAATGTAGAAATCTATTGATCCTGAATGTTACCAGGCATCGATGTAAGTTGTACCTTCGGATTAAATATAATTTTTTGTCTTGTCTGTACAGACAAAACTACACAGGTATTACACACACCTGAGGTCAAAGATCAGTGCAACAAGACAAGCAGAATAAGATATGCTTGTGAACTAGAGGAATATGCAAACAAACCATTAATGCAATATTTGTGGTAAAAATTTAAAAAATGCTTTAAACATGACACAGCGCAATAACCCAGAAGACGGATATCTTCATGTTACTCATGTTTCATATTTCTGACAAATACAATGCATAATTTTGTGTTGAACTTTTTCACATGTATTATGTTTGCTCTGCTTAATTCCTAATATAAAATGTATGCTTCCTATGTGCATACTTATTCAGTATATATAAAAATATATCTCTCAAGTCTGTCACAGCCTTATCATTTTAATTCACGCCACCACTAGGAGCACTGCTATCATGTCCATGTGTGGTGGCACAAATTGAACTGTACATTCCAATTCTAAACAACTTTGTGCACCCTCGGACAGCATACAGGCAGCTAAAATTTTGTGTACAATCATTATGTTGGGCTGTGTAAATGAGCAAAATTTCAGAACTTTCAACATGACCAAACAGACCACTCCCTTGTCAGTGATTCAATATGGGTTCATATACCACTTATACACACGTGTATGAGTGTGCCAGAACCACTGCAATGCTGTCGATGCCCTTCTCTTTCAGAATAATCAGGTCCTTTCTTAGTGTGTCCTGATTCAACTCCTGGCACACCAGTAACTCCTCGCCTGTAGTTCCTGTAACATGACGCCAATGTGACCACTCTCCATGTTCAAGTCCTGTCAACATGCACCGTCCAGGTAGCGCAGGAACTACTCGACAGTCCACCTCAACTACCTCCTCATACAAAACACTGGGTGTCACTATTTCCTGGAACAAATGAAATGCAGTCATGCGCAAAGAACATTCAGTAATCTTGGTTATTGGTGAGAAGAAAATTAAACAAAATACAGGAAAATGACAATTATCTCATTATGAACCCATACATTGATTACACCATGGACTATACAGGCAATTGACATGAGCATACTTTTAGTCACTATAAAAGTACAAAAGTAGCAGTGCGACACATGAGGTAAGCTCTGGATTGATAAGTCCATTACAACAGATTGAAGGATGTGAAGACTGTCCTACAAAATGATAGGTAAAAACCCATATCACAAACAGTGAAAAAGACAACAGACTGCTCATAAATACAACATGAGATTTTATAAACCATTTATAAATTCAATAAGTAACAAAAATTAAGTGAAAAACTGTGTACAGATAATCCACAATTTAAATAATCCATGCACGATTAATTAAAAGCAGAAATCTTCATACTCACCGCTGTGAAAACCTCAAATCTTACATATTAAAATATAAACATCAGCATTCAAAGGAATGTCACTAACAAGAGCCAAAACAATATTATATGATTAACTACTTTAACAAGTAATGCTATTAATACTAGTAATGCAAATAAAAGTTAATAATTTTAATTAATATAAGATGTGTGTGGTACAGTTAAAAGAATATCATGCAGAAAAGCTGTTGCAAAGTAATAAAGTGAGAAGTAACCACAGACAACTGGGGAATAATTAAATTTACTTAACAATGTAAGTAAAATGGCTATCAAACAAAGTTGTTACAGAGTATACATAAAACGGTGAGAAGTACATTGTATAGTATTTCAACACAAACCAGCAGAAAAAAGCTAAAGAGGAAAGCCCTATCAAATATGGAAAGCTCAATTTTAAACATAGCCCTTGAAGACAAAAGACCAACATTAATCCATGATAACATCAGTGACATAATATACAATACATACAGAATGTTTACTTGTAGCAAGCAACCTACTGCAGTTGGCCAACAGAATAGAGCAGATCTCAAGAACATAGCAAACATCACCAAGCTTGTTAACAAATTTATTATTGTCCCACATATGATCAAGTACACACTTACTGCATGTGTAAAATATTAATTAGGTACTGAATGCCATTTAAGGATTTCATGGTGAACACCGTCCAATGCATTTTCTACAGTGATTAAGATTGAGGAGGCTCCTTTGAAACATTAGTAGTATTTTTATTTCTCAACCCAGTGGCTGCAGACAGAAGACATTGTAATGACTTAGGTACTGAATTTGTTCAGAATTTAATAAGATCCTAAGAGTGAAACAGAACTTGGTAACTCCTAAATCTGAACACACACTCGACAATTAGTGCTCTGAGGCAGACAGAATAACCCAATTCATACTCCATTTTCATATATGGAGTATTGAACACTTACCAGGTCAAATATTTTTGGTCTTGCTTGGTTACCAATGAAAAGAAGGTCTCGGAAACCTTTATTTATGAGAAGTGCCATTCTTTCACCTTTCCTCTCCAGCAGTGCATTTGTAGCAACTGTTGTGCCCATGCGAATCCAATCAATAAAATTCCCATCAATGGGCTGATTGACTGGCATGGACATGCCTGTCTCCTGCAAAAGGGATCAAATCTGTCATTCTGAATGACAACTACAATGTCAGCAAACTATTCAGCATACCTCACTCTCCTAGGTATGGAGAGATTGAAAGGATTATATCCCCTATTGTTAAACAACAAATGAAAATATAATGAATACTGAAGACATCAAAAAGTAAGGAAACAATGGCACTGATATGTGTTATGTATATATATTTTCAATCCAAATAACTATAATATATGACATTAAAGTTTTACAAATTTCCACTAGCAGTTTGTTTTAATAATCAACATCTTGTAAAATCATTAAGATGTTGATAAAAATGGCAGAATCTACATTAGAATGATGTTCTGCTGTATTAATGTTCTTGTTTGTTTTCGTATGTGGGTTATTTAGTGTTCTAATGCCATATGATGTCAAAACCATGTAGTTCGATCCCAATGAACAAAGTGACAGTAATAAAATATAATGGTATATTGGTGTAATGCATATGTTGACTTTCAATATTAATCCCTGGCCCTTGGGGAGTTTTATTTTAAACATACTTTATATAAATAGATGTAATAAGTACTTTAAATCTCATGGACTCACCGCTGTGTTAACACCAAATTACATGTAAATAAAATTAAATTAAATTAAATGTTCACTTCACTACTTGCGCATCAACTATTCGGATACAACATCGTAAATAAAATAAAGGGAATTTAAAAAATATGTTTTACACATTTAAAATCGGCAATTCGTTGGTCCCCGCGATTCTTTCATGTGATTGATGTGTACAGTCATCTCTGCTGTTATACGATAGTTGCATTCATATAAGACGCCGATCTACACAAAATCACGTAGTAAAAATAACCCCGGTACCTCCGCAGAGATTAAATTAGTCCTTTGAAAGTTCAAAGCGCCAGGAATGAAACTTCATAAGAGCAAACTTGCACATGCAAAAGTTTGCAATTCATAAACAGCTTTTACCGATTCATCGATCTCATTGGAGCAAATTCGCGTTAACGAAACATACGTAATTGCAGAGATGACTGTATTTATAATTTTTATTCAAAATCAGCGATGTAAGAATTACGATTTAGTATAAGAATCAGTACGATATACATTGTAAAACGTTATAAAATAATAGTAAAATATATATTTTCACTTTTTGACTTGCTGGTTTCAAAATCGGCGCAAATCGAGGGCTACCTGTATTTATTGTTGGCGACATATTAGTACGCCGCGAACTAAAATACGCATTCATTTTTTCCTTCTTGTTCCTCATTCTGTTCGAGACTTATTTTACATCCTATTTTACACTATTTCTCTTTCTTCCTTATTAATTGTTTCCCCCCCCTTGTCCTGAGAGTCTTTCTGCCGTGTAGTGACCCCCCCCCCCTTCCACAAACCCTTCAACAACAAACCAACTCGTGCAACAAGTAACAAGCCTGGCGCAGTATGTATTCTGTTTTATTGCAGCATTTGAAAATGAGACTGACATGACATATTTTACTTACCTCTTCTAAAATTCGCCGGATTCCTTCTCTTGGTGCATCTGGATAATTTGCGGGATCGACCGACAAAAGCTTCATAACTCGAATTTTCCCACCTGGGCATCTCGCGTAAACGTCGGTGAAGGTGCCACCTCTGTCAATAGCAAACTGAAATTTTCCCTTGCCGTCCATCCTGACAACTGTGCTTCCAACCTCACGAAGTCCGATATATATACAAGTAACACATCTTGCCAGTAATGCGAGTCGGCTGTGCTGCTACATGCATGTTACGTAATACGTAAATAATCGTTTTACTAGACTACCCATTACTCAGCGTATCGCTGCAGGGAGAGTAGGAAATGACAGTCATCCAGAAACCTACAAATTCTTGTGATACTTACAAAAACGTATAACGTAAAATGAACTAATATTTTCAAACTTGCTAATAAAGTTGAATTTACTCAAGAGAAATGAAACGTGAAACATTCCACTTTATGCCACATTCTAATCCATACTTGACCAATTCAAATCATATGATACGATATGATTTCCGGTTCACTCTTGATACTACCACGCACACAGCTGTCTACTGTGTGATTCTCGATTCACATTCTTCGAGACAATAATCAGTGCCTTCAACATGATTTTGTCTATCGGTCTCTTAAGCGATCTAGGAACCTATTTCTTTTACTTTGTAGCATGTTATAGTTTTGCATGAAACTAAAAACCTTTGACCAAGACAAATAAAAGTCACTAAAATTCTAATACTTTTGTAAATGTTAGTATAAAAAAATCACGTTATATTGTGTCAATCAAGATACAAGCGTAGGCCACAGAAAATATCCTCGTCTGTAGAAAACCCACCGTTTTTCCGGCATGAACATTCTACGCATTTACATTGTACCGAGTTATGATGAGATGAACAAATAACCACGTGCTTATCTATACACGTATGCGTATTTTAGCGTTGGCAACGCTGTAGGTAAATATCCAATCATATTGTTTTTAAATTTTCAACATGGCGGGGATGCATTTACTTTCAGATCAAGGTTTACGTTTAGATGGCCGTAGAGCGAATGAACTGCGACAAATACGTTGTAAATTGGGCGTATTCAGTCAGCCAGATGGTAGTGCATACCTAGAGCAAGGAAATACGAAGGTATTAGCAGCTGTATATGGCCCTCATGAGGTAATGCATAACAGTTTAACACGTGATGGAAAAAAACAGCAATTAGACACGTTAATATTCATATTTAATAAACCATGCTGAGAAGTGTAACAGGGTTAACAGTTGTGCACCAACAAGTAATTTTCAATTGTACCCTAAAGAATTTTACGTTTCGGAGATTGTAATATTGTGCATGTTAGGTTATAAGTTTCCATGTAAAATTACTCAGGAATGCTTTGTAACAGAATGTGTGTTCAGCCAGAACCATGATTGTTTCAGATCCGAGGAAGTCGAACCAAGTCCCTTCATGATAAGGCACTGGTGAACTGTCAATACAGCATGGCCACCTTCAGTACAGGTGAACGTAAGCGGCGACCTCGAGGTGACAGGAAATCACAAGAAATGTCGATGCACCTGCGTCAAGCACTTCAGGCAGCCATTAGGGTAGAAGTATATCCACGTTCACAAATTGACATCTTTGTTGAGGTTTGTTTCTGGTCAAAATAGCTCTCAGAATGGTTCTGAAATATGTGTTAGAGCATTTTTCATGATGTTGATTGCACAATAGTTTTTCATGTATATCTTTATCTGCCCATCTGTATTGGTTGAGGACCTCAGAGGATGGTAATATAAAAATAGATTGTAGCTAAAAGTAGGCAGTGAAAGTGTGAAATGAAGTACAGGGCTTAGTGCCATACTTCAGTGTTCCAGCGGACTGTGGTACTTCTCAGCCAGTTCTCTTCCTTTCAAGAAAATTCATTGCATTGCTGCCTGTAGGGAAGAGGTGTCTGGAAATTCAGTTACATGCCACTAAACATGTTTGTTTATAGGTTCTTCAGGCAGATGGAGGAAATTACTGTGCATGTGTAAATGCAGCAACCTTGGCTATTATGGATGCTGGCATACCCATGAAAGAATATATGGTTGCCTGCACTGCCAGTCTTGGAAATGGAGATGTTCCATTGGTTGATATCAGCCACTTGGAAGAGAACTCAGGTGGTCCAAACTTAACAGTTGCAGCATTACCACTCTCCGGACAGGTGAGTAAAACTGTAGATTCAAATTATGCATTTTAGCTTTTATTAGGTATTAGAAGTGGTTCAATAATAAGGCAAATAAGGAACACTGTCAGGTGGACAGGATAGCACTGAATGATAAACCAAAGAGGACTGTGTAGGATTTGAGGTTTTCACGGCAAGTCTGAAGATGGCCGTCTTCTGGATTGTTGTGCTATGTAGTCTGATAGACGTTTACTGTTTCTAAGGCAGCAAGGACCTCTGAAATGTTAGTCAACTTCTACCAGACTACACAGCGCTACAATCCAGAAGACAGCCATCTCCAAAGAGGACTGTTTTATGTTTGGGAGATTCTGGATCCAAATCTAGGCCCCAAGATAAGTTATTTTTAGGAATTTTGTGGTGTTCCTGATTTTCAGTAGGCGAATTCTGATGCCAGCTTTCTTCTTTGCCCTTCTTAATTCACCACTAACATTTGTTCTGTCATTTAGTAGTCAGTTTCTATGGTTCCTGCCCCATTATCTGTCTTAAATTAACTCTGTTAAAGGTTCTCCTCACTTCAGTGCAGAGATCCACTGTCTCTTGAGAGAAATGAGTAGGTTCTGCATTTCTATGCATTTAATATTATTAAGTAACAAATAAACTATTGTAATAAGACATCCTATTTAAGTCTTCCATTACCATTTGATTGTGACAGGTAGCTCTGATGGAGATGTCGCAACGCTTTCACCTTGACCACTTACCGAAAGTGGTGGAGTGTGCGCTCCAAGGCTGTCGGGACATTCATCAGATCCTGGATCAGGCTGTAAGGAGGCACATTGAGGTGTCAGGTGCAGTGGGGTGGGGAATTAGACCTCAAGTGAAACTGTAATTTGTGGACCTGAACTTCATATTCTGTACAAAATAATTTTGTTTCAACTAATGGATGTAATATTGCTATTAGACAGTTATAAAACTTTAGGCTGAAATGGATCGTCTAATGGCCTGACTTGATGACCAAAACAAGCAGGAGATAATGCAACTGAGAAAACCATAGCATTTGTTTACATGTGACAGCAGTGGAACATGGGAAACACGCTGAGTGCATGACGTTATGGTGTTTACAAGCTGTACCAGTTGTGTGTAAGTAAAGTAAAGCTGTCCCACTATATGCCATGTAGGCACTTGGGGGGGAGAGGAGGTATAGCTCCTACTCATTCTTGACCTCGGCACTAGATGGGGGTGAGTGGTCAGCATCACGCCCCAGCCTTGCTTTACCCCTGGGAAAGGACCCCGGTACCCATTGGATAGGACGCTGGGTGGGCCCCAGAGCTGGTCTGGACGCAGAGGCTAGAGGAAAAATCCTCTGCCTCCGTTGGGGAACGAACCCCGGTCGCCCAGTCCGTAGCCAGTCACTATACTGATTGACCTACACCGGCTCTATACCAGTTGTGTGTAAGCATACAAACTGCAAACATGAATTTTTCACTGTTGACTGTTACTTTATGTCTCGATCATATGCCAACTACCAATGAATTTAGGGTTGCTTTTCCAAATTCTCCTGTTACAGTACACCATATCATCAATTATTTCTGAAAAACAGACATCAGTTGCCCTTCTAATATCAGCATCGAAACACTGAAGAAGTTCAACAGCATTTGATGTACTTGCCTGCAGAAAAGCACAAAGGTCAATAAAGCATTTTAAACTTTGTGCATACCACAGCGCATGAAGTTAGAACTAGACAAAGCAAACAAATTAGGAAATGTGTGAATAGTGCAACAATTCTGGGACTTCTACAAGAATTTTATCTTCAGAAATGGCACCAGTGACCCGGGTGTCTGGGGTTGCTTGGTTGATGACCTTAAGCCAGTGTTTCTCACATGATTGGGTGGTAGGCAGGAAATTTTCTACCCAGTTCCTTTCACGCAATAATGCATTAGGTCAAGAGTTGGCACATTTTTAGTAGAATCCAGTATAAAATTTAATGAAAATCTGTTAGCAGTCCACAAGTTCTTAGACAAGATAAATATGGTGAAGCTAACAGGCACATTTTTGCAACTTTTAGTTGTGATTGCACCTTGAAATGGTATGTTACTGTCTAGTTTCAACAGCTCGTTCAATATGTCACAGCCAAAACAGTAAATATTTTTCATGAATCCACGTTTTCCATGAGGTGCCATTACACAGGGATGTAGCAAAATGGTAAATCCCAGAATCTCCATGTTGGAACAGTTCAGTGACGATATTTTGAATTTGTGGTCTTCACAATCTCAGGACTTGCCTTCACTAGATGTTTTTATTTTGAAACTATATTATATATGCAAATAACCATCACAGCATAAAAGAACTCCAATGCAACAATGAAAGGTGCTTTTCAGTGACGTGTCAGGAAAGTCTTCATGTATCAACAGACGTATGTGACAATGAGTCATGTTCATCCAGTAATATTTAGTCCCAGACAGTGGATTAAAACATCTGCTGTGTGTGTGACTTTCCGATCACTGCACAAGTGACATTCCTCCAGTTGGTACAGCCTTTATGTGATCTGCTTGAAGCACTCTGTGCTTATTAGGTGAACCCAGGTAGCTGTCAGTGAAGGGACTCTGGGCTGCCATGCAATCCACATATCTCCAACCATGTCTCCTAATCAACGGGTCCTTTGGGTTGTCCCCTCAGTAAAATGGATCACATGTGAAGTGGATTATTCACTTACAAGGTTAAAACTACAATGAGTTACCCCTTCTACCCATACACACTTGCAAATCATGGAGCTGGGCATATAGACATCATCATTGACATTACCAAGATTTATTGATGAAATTCACTTCGTGATATTTGAGGTTTACATGGTGTTATGAGTGCTATTTTGGGTTATTTCACCATTTAGTTTCTTGGCTGTATACCAGCATTTTGGAGGATTACACCATCTCCATCTTCAGGACAAGCCTATTATATTCTTAAGTCAGTTAAATATATTGGTCCCATAGACATTTTGAAGTAAATAACATCTAGCAGGTATAAATATTCAATATCAGCAGTAATACCATTTCTTAAATCAGTTCTCATCAATCATTTAAAAAATCACAGCATTGACAAACTAAGAAAGATAATGCAATTGTGACAGACCTCAAGGCAAAAGTATGTATGAGAATATTCCCAAAGCTGGTTTCCACTTCAAACATTGTTCTCTTTGCAAAGACACTGAAAATATGGAATCATGTTGGATGTTGCAACAGTACAAAATGTACCTCAAAATCCAAGGCACAAACTGTAATTTTACAGCATAAAATATAAAGAATCGAATACAGTGTGGACATAGTAATACCTTGATTACTGCTTTGGTATTATACTGATACTTATGAATACATTAGTTTCATTGTATACCACTAATACCAGGTCTGTTCTTCCAGAAACTGCTGAACTGGTTTGCTTCTTACACGTTTTTAATTTGTCAGTTGTCCCCTTAATTTTAATCTAATCTAAAGTAAAAGCTTTCTGGATAAATGGAATACCTTCCATGTGTATACTGTTTCCTAGGCAACTTTTATGAAAGTTCACTGTATTCAATATTATATTTATATTAAACTTTTAGGTGCAATTATTCAACTGTATATAAACACACACATAAAAAATTACACAATAGATTTAATTCACCTTTCATCACAGTTTTATATAAACATTCTGCATTCAATATATATAAGTTATTAGAAATATTACTTAGTGAGAACTAGACTTATAATATGAAAGTTATTTAATATGTGTATATACATACCTTGTGTGAAATATTATACAGTTATACTGGAAAAGTTGTAAATAATAAAAGAATTTTTGATACCTCACATTGTTGATATCAAAAAATACAGAGAAGAGCATGAACTTCGCCCTGTTCTAGGTGCCCCAGTACCTAGATAAGCATATCCATTTACGTGGTTGTTACTTCAGAATTAACACATGTTCTTTAAGATGGCTGCCCATCTGGATGTCGTTCAACAAGCATTCCAACACCCTGAAACCAATATATACAGCATATTATGCAGAGATTATTACAAGCAGGTAAAAAAATTATACAATCTAAGAATTAAGTATATAACTAGGCAAGAACATGACATGGACCTTTGTGGATTATACAGGTCACATATTGTTAGAATAGTGAAATGTACACTATAATGGACTGGGAAAGTAGTCAAGATTAGGAAGACAAGGACTGCATACAGCAGTTTCGTGGTCAGTGGAACCTTCAAAAAGACCACTTGTAAGACCAGGGAGAAAATGGACATTACAATGAAACTTATGACAACAGGTTATGACAGTGGGAGATGGATGAAACTGGCTCATAATGTCCATGATGGACTTCTTGATATTTGTCAAGTTGAATCTTTGAGTTCTGGTACCAGAAATTTAATGAAATGGTTGCATGGAACAGGAAACTGCAGGCTGATGAAAACAGCTAAATTAGAGCCAACAGGAAGAATCTTGACTGATAAACTGTGAAATTATTTTTGTTACAGATGAAAAAGACCAGTCCCTGGTAAACCTTACACATAAGAATGCATTAATTATGAGCATAAACAGATGCTAATTACATGAGATGGCATGAAGAAATTTCATATAGGAACATAGTATATGTTTACAAAGGTTTAAAAATATTCCAGCACTGTTAACATAATATGTCTTTAATATGAATCACTGAAATGAAATTTTATCAAGTGGATATCATGTATTTGACCTTGGATGATAAATATCACAATTATCTAAATCAGAACATTTTTATTTCCTCTCAAAGTCAACCAAGCATAGAGTTTGTACTGTAATGTATTCTTTCACATTTCTTCCTTCAAGCAAAGGCCTGTAAGCTTTCACATGAAGCCTGACTCTGGACAATTATTTCTCATCTCTGCAAATAAAAAGGAAAACACTCAAGAAGGAGACTGGGATAGAGATGGAACAACATGTTAGGAAAGATGACACAAAGGAAGAAACTTATAACAGCCACTTGAAGGCAGAGAGAATCCAAGAAGCTTGGACATCAGATGACCCACAAAGTGGAAATGTCTTGGGAACAACAGATGTAAATACTTACATAGGTTTATGTAAGATGTCTCAAACACAAAGAGGTCAGGTTACTTGGTTTTCCCACTGGTCCTGGGAACTTCTTAACAAAAACACTTTTCATTTTTAAAATGGTTGCCATAACAAACTAATTCACATACCTGAATGCTTTAAAAACCGAGTGTAGAGGAACGTAAAAGAAATATTCAATACTATTTACATACACAAGTACCAACTTGCCATCACTATAATCACCACTAATTACTGATAATTATCATCACAGTCATATGCCGGGATACTGGGAACGACCCGTTCTTGAAGTGCCTGAGCACTGCGGGTCCCAATTTTTCGTTCGCTCGATCTAGACAGTTGGTAGGACTCCTTGGACGAGGGATCGGCCCGTCGCAAGGCCTCTACCTGTACCCAGGACAGCACAACACAGAAAAAACTCGGACAAACATCCATGGCTTGAGTGGGATTCGAACCCACGGTCCGTGACCAAGCGGCACAAGGCCCACACCTCAGACCGTGCGGCCACCACGGACCCCACAGTCATATGCATGTACCAAAAGTAATTCCCCATTTTTTTCAACACAGGTACATCTATAATTGCTGGATCAAGCTTTAACTTTGTAGCAGAGCAGTTTTACTAAGGTCACCGTGTTGCCAAACTGTACAGTCCTCTGAAACATCAGCAAGAATCCAACTTTTCTATAGTACCAGCATCCAAAAAGCAGGTTCAACATGAATAGTGGATCAACGTGAAAGTCTATAACCAGTTATACAGTAGGTTGCAATGAACAAAGAAAGGTTCAAATCAAATAACATTTTGGTACACATGTCCCAAGCGGTCAAGCTGAAATGAAACAAATTACAGCAGAGTCCCAATTGTCCTATGTAAACGAGCTGAAGGACTGTCAGATAATATGGAATATTAATGAAAAAGACAAAGGTAAATATCATCATTAAAACTGTCAGAGATTTATACTACCATACAGCCTTTACTTCAGAACTGCAGGCCCTGTTATCTCTCTTGTTCTAGCATACTGTCTGTAGCCATTCTGCAATTTGATTGGTTACATTAAGCAGGCAGGGCTGGGTTGCGCGCCGCGGATGAGATGAGATGGTAATGATGAACAGAATGACTATTAGGCCATCTATCCATCCATCCTCCCATCGGTAACCACAAAAAAGACAGTATGCATAATAATCATGCAAAAGTATCAAACACAGCTAAATGGTTCCACATACCTGACCTCCCGCTGCACAAGCGGCAATCACGGCAAACTTGCCGTCTTCTCGCATCAGTCGATTGGCTGCATGTGTTGTCAGACGCACACCTACAAGTTAAAAATCTTGACTTTATCCTCTGATCCTTAGACAAGTGACCAAATTCCTGATTATTTATAAATTATACTTTACTTGGCACAGAAGACACAGGACTGCAGAAACAAGGTTACAATACTGAGTGCTGTGATTACTGCATATGATATCTGTGTGTGGATGGGTTGGGGGGGGGGGGGCAAAAGGTTATGAGAATTAGTCATGTACCTGTTGCAGCAAATGGATGTCCTATACTGAGTGAACCTCCCCAGTTATTGAATTTGTTAAGATCAGGAGCTCCAACTTTGGTATTCCGTCCCATGTATTTCTGAGCAAAGAAGTCTGAATCCATTGCTTTCAAGTTGGCCAGGATCTGACCCTGCAAGCAGATGTGCAAATGTAAGATAAAAAACAATGCAGGAATACCAGTTTTCATTCTGTAGATCATTTTTGCTCCTAAGTGAAGCATAGGGCCTCAATCTGTAGACATCGAGTTCTTATTTATTTAAGGAATAAATAAGTAATTCAGAAATATTGCAGAAAAGAGAACTAATCTAACAATTCAGATCTTAAAACTAATCATAATAAAGCAATTTGTTTTTAACCAAGCAGTTCTAGGAAGAACAGCGAATGATTCAATGTGAGGACATTAGAAATTCTACATTAAAGATTATATAATAATTCACTTAAATATATAACTTTCACTAGTACAGATTCCCATTCCATTTGATATAACATCAAAGCTCTGCAAAGTCACCACATGTTATTGTTATCATATAAAAATGCATAATACAAAACAGATACCAGTATGTTTATGATCCATCTTCACACAAAACTACAAGTGTTAGCTCAAATGGTTTATTTGTTATCACCATCAAATCAAAATCTAAATATATATTTCATGTAGCCACTCTATTGTTGTTTTACAGTCCAAAAATACATTAACTCAACAAAAGTCAATTTTCAAAAAACTACTAAAATACAGAATTTCAATACCCTAAATTAAGTGGTGCTAATGTTGCTACCTTGGCAACCTGCGTGGCCATCATGTTGGTATTACAATGGCAAGAATCTGAAAAGTGCAAAGGTGGGTTGCCTTCTAGTGGAATGATGTTCATATCAAGTTTCATGAAAATTTGTTTTCATATGAAACATTCCAAATTAAAATACAAAACTTTCTTATATTTATTAGGATACTGGGGTAAAGAAACTTTTAGTTTCTTGATATGCCTTAAATATAACAAGCAGGCATGTAACAAAAGTCATTAATGTATGAACTTACTGCAAAAGCCTCATGAACTTCCCAAACATCAATATCACTGAGCTGAAGACCAGCCTTTTCTAGCACTTTTGGTACTGCATACGTAGGACTGCGAATATGAAAACAAGACATTAAATAAATCCGTGGCGTAACAGCCCTCTGAGAGAAAAAGTCGACTAGCTGGCTGCTGGCCTCACGTTCACATGCCTAAGCAGAGGTGAACGATCATCCGACCAGATATAGAGTGACGTGTGGTCAGCACGACGAACCCCCAGCCATTGCTAGCTTTCCTGACCGGATTACGCTACTCATCGTAGCTCCCCAATTTCCTCTCGATGCCGGGTTAGCACCGGTCCCATACACATTTTTCCAACTACTAGAAAATGAGACATCAGAGAAGGTTGCTAACTATGACACTGTTAACTTCAAAGTCTACTGAAGGTGTACATATACAATACTTGTTTCTATTACAAATATAAATTACATAGTTAAGATAGTAATTTACAGTCAACTACTGTGTAACCACAAAAGTAGTTGCACAAGAAAGCATACCCACTACTGCTTACATGTCTTTATAATAGCCAAGAATGTATGGTTCAGGTAAATTATTCTATGGAGTAGAAGGAATGAGATATTCTTTTAGTGCTGGCTTAAACTTCTTTATGTCATGATTCCAACTTATTAGTGGTGGGGAAGATTATTGAATAACTTAATTCCAGTATAGTAAACTCCTTTTTGATATCTACCGAGTTTAGTGTTTGGCACATGGTTATATCTGAATCTTGTACAGGCAGCCCTCGATTTACGCCAGGGACATGTAACTTGGATGAACCGGCATAAATTGGAACGATTGTATAATGTAAATCAATGGGAAGTCAATGACATGCGTACCCAGCACCCAAACATTGACGAGTAATATAATGGCATTGCATTTAAAGCTCTGAAATAACGTAAATAAAATAAAGGGAATTTAAAAAATATATTTTATACACTTACAATCAGAGATGGTGTGATGAAGCGGCGTTAGTTATCTGACTAAGTCCCTGGTTGAAGATCGTCATGTTTTTAAAGAAGGCACATAGTGTGGACTGTCGTGATTTCTTCTTTCTTTCTTTCAAAATTTCACGTTAAGGCCTCATGAATGTCATAATGCTCCTCTTCGCTGTAGCACAAGAGCAAACTCGCATATGCAAACGTCTGTATTCCACAAACAGCTTTTACCGATTCATCGATCTCATTGGAGCAAATTCGTGTCAACGAAACATACGTAATTGCAGAGATGACTGTATTTATAATTTTTATTCAAAATCAGCGATGTAAGAATTATGATTTAGTATAAGAAACATTGTAAAACATTATAAATAATAGTATTTTTTTCACTTTCTGATTTCAAAATCGGCGTTATTCTGAACCGGCGCAAATTGGACCGGCACAATTCGAGGGCTACCTGTATTTATATCACAGATATCTAAGCTACATGTGCTACAAGTCTGTCACGCTCATCCTCCTTGATTTGATCAACTTAATAATATTTGGAAAAAGAGTATAAATTATGGAGCTCATCATTATAAAACTTCCTCCAGGCTTTCATCACTTCATTCCTCTTCAGTCCAAATATTCTCCTCAGCATCCTATTCTCAAACATCTTCAATTAATGTGAGACACTATGTTCCACACTCATATAAAACAATTATTTCTCTAATAATGTGGCATAAAATAAAATATTCCAGGAGATTGGATTTTGCTGCCCCAGGACAGGGACCAGTGGAGGACTTTGGTTAATTCAGTGATAATCCTTCGGGTTCCCCAAGCCATCTAGTTAGTTGATGCAAACTCCATAAACTTTCCAAAATCATCCGAAGATTTTACAACAAAGGCATATAACCTGTCAGTGCACTTCAGAAGAACCACATAGATGACAACCTTCCTGACCTAACAGTAATGCAACATTGCCCGTTCAAATCAATACGCTTCTTACCCTAGTAGAAGCTGGTCCTTTGGATCCTGAGAAACATACACAAAATCTCGCAAGTAGGCTTTTGGTTTCAGTCCCAGCTCCTTTGCTTTTGCTTCTGTGGTTATTAAGCAAGCAGAAGCACCGTCAGTCTAGGAAAGAGATTTTTGTACTCTTCAATTTAAGAAAATAACATATATCATGAAACTCATAAATCAGGTATTGCAAGTAAACATATGGGTAACTATAAGAAATGAAATTGTTTTGGAGGAATGTAGAAGCAAATTCCTAGTACACCAAGACAACTTTATCCTTCTTACCAGAAAAGATGCATTTCCAGCTGTTACCGTCCCATGTGGTTTAATGAAAGCTGGCTTGAGTTTCTGCAGCTGCTCAGTAGAGGAAACTCGAACACCATTATCCCTTGTTACCGCATTCGCTATTCCAGGAACTACAAATTCAAAGTAATCAAATTCAGTTCACTTCTCACCTGAATTCTGTTACTGACTGCAAGTACTCAGGAAGTAAAATAGAGATTTAAAGTAGCATAGATGCACACCTTTTATTGGAACAATGTCTGTGAGGTATCCCTTATCATACGCCTGCTGGGCTAGAGAGTGGGAGCGCAGGGCATAGTCGTCTTGCTCTTTACGTGAAATACTAAATGCAGCTGCCAACCGATCTGCAGAATGTCCCATAGTTTCCCCTGATGAGAATTCTGCCACTGCCGGCAACTGCGTAAAACAATTAATTAAACTGTTACATAGAAAACACTATACAAGAAAAATAAACAGAGAGAGCACAATGTACAGAAATAATAGCGTTTACAAGAGTAAGGACCTACAGAACATCAGTTATTTTATTCAAAATAAAGAAAAGCTATTGTATTTCTTTGAAGAAGCTAATATCATACCGATTTAACCATATATTCCATTTTGAGGAGGGAAAGTATATATATAAACAAGTTAGGAAATATGTGCATACCATAACAGTTTTGGTGCATTTGACTTGATTTGACTTCAGTCAGACAAAATGCTAGAAAAAGACTGCTCATAACTTGCTAACCATGGGAAAATCAACAATAGTAATAGAAATTTTCAATGTCAATGTATTACTTCTAATTATTGTAGTAATCTACTAAAATAACTGAAGCACGTGATCTCTGATCTTTACAAACAGTGCAAGTACAGTCTAAATTATCTTGAGTCAATGATATTTGAGTGGATGTGGTGTTTGTCTGATTAGGTCCTGATGCCATCATCATAGTCACATCATCACAGAGTATCAAAGGTGACGACATCATCACCCAACTAGACCACAAAAACACATGCAATTCTTTAAGCAAAGTGACTGTCATTTCTGGCCACTCTAAACTGTAACAGAAATGGCTTGACAATTTTTTTGTAAAATTTCCCTGGATCAAATTCTATAAAATTACATCCACGCACTTTCAAGTTGTTACACTGTACAGATGGACAGACTGAAGGATCAAATAATTTTAATAGCCACTCCACATCCATGCTGCAAACATGCCTGCAAGTTAGACAAAAATAGATGGGCAATTGATAAAATAATGGCTAATGATAAATCAAAGCAACAAAGACTGCAGACACTCAGAAGACATTCTTCCAATACTTTACATGTTTTTAAAGCAACATTTTTGGTGTACTAGTATGAGTGGTATTTGAATACAGATTCTTCAGTACTTTCCAACAAAACTTCACTCTGAATTGTAAATGCCCTTCAAAATTACACTGCCAAGTGGATCACCTCTAGAGCAAGAAATGAAGGACGAAATGATGAGAAAAGCTGAAATTTCTGGGGTAGCGTTTTGGCCTTATTGGAGCGCAGAAGAAGATTGCGTAGTTTTCGAGACAGACGGATGGGCACATCAGACATAAATTCCACACCTCCCGCAACAATAACATCATATGCTCCAGCAGCAATAAGCCCAATTCCTAGAACAAGGATTGGTTATATAATGCAGACATTCTTTTTTATTTGCTTTCTACAACGTTCTATATGGAAATTAATATCACAGCTGTGCCATCTACACCAGTGGCTATGACCTGCAAAACTGTTTTACAAATTTAGGCCTCTGATAAGTGTTATGCAACAAATTAAGCAAAAATGGTAATTTATATGGTAATGCTGTAACACAGATGAATGTTTAGCCCATACTACATTGAAGCAGCAAACTTACTCTTAGAAATCATTACTGAGAAGTATAAATGAGCTCATTAACTGGACTTATTTACCTGTAGTAATGCTCTGGTTGGAGCTAATACAGGCCATTGTAACCGTGTGTGCTGGTGTTTTATCTGAAAAACCAGCAGCAAGAGAAGCTTCACGCCCGATGTTGCTAGTCTTAACTTCCTGTATCACAGTTCCATATATAATGTAATCTACAATTTCTTTCGGAATTCCAGTCTTTCGTAAAAGAGACCTACAAAAAAAATACATTATATCAGCAACATTGAATCCTGTAAACGAATCCTCAGTGCTGTTATTATTACTATTAGAAACTTACTTACAATAAAGCATGTCTAGCTAGATCGTTTGCAATCAATTTCGAATAATCAGTACCAGACATGAGAAACGGGGTTCTAACTGCATCTACAAAGACAATATTTTTTCCAGTCTTATCCACAACAGATTTTTTTGATTCCCTGGGGGCCCATGCTGTGTTCGTTGTTGTAAGACATCTTATGGAACCTGAAAGCAAGTTCAAACTTACAATTCAATAACACAAATATTTAAAAGCACGCCTAAGCAGACTAACCTTAGGACGAAACAACGGTCAATATTTAGGTGATAAGATTAATGAACAATTGTTAAATTAGAAAAATAGCACCTCGCTAGCAGGAAGGCGATTACATTGAACTTTGGTCGTTATCGTTCATAGCGTGTTTTAAATGCACCCAGCAAAAATAAGGACGTCGTAATGAATGTACACATACCGTAAACTATTACGACAATTATAAGATACTAACCATAGTTAAAATGTGACAAATTAACACCACTGCGAACTTTTATAAGATTTCTAGCAACGTAAGACGCCATTGTTCAATTTTTCTGAATGGAAACGTTACACTACATGCTCACAGAAGCAGACAAATAACTTTCTACTTGTAAGAGTTGGTGTTAATCTATGGTATTAACCACGTGGATAACCTACGCAGCACAGACAATAGTTACACAGACAGCCTACCAGATGACTCACAGCACAACTTCTACTCCACGGATATAAAGCTATAAAATTTGTCTAGCACAGACAATACCATATATGTGTGTAGGATGTGCTGCCTCCTATGACCGTTTGATCAACTACTTCTATCCATTTTTTGCCGTGTTCGTTTTATATTAAAGTGAATATTTCACATGGTATCAAAGCATAAGCAAATATTGATGACAAAATTTCATAAATAAATAAACAATTATTACGTTTGTTGCTAGACATTTTAATTTCGTGTGAATGCATATAAGGTACATGTTAATGCTATGGGTACAGGACAGGTGGCGAGATCTTCTGAACATGGTAATGAACATTCAGGTCCCACAAAAGGGAATTCATACACTACCTGAGCGACTGTCAGGTTGTCAATAAAGACTTGTACTTCACTGAGTTAATAACTTGGTGTGGCTTGTGCTTGTTTCGGTATGTTTTGGGGTCGAATCTGGGGCTACAGACTGACCATTCGTTTCCATAACAATCGCAATGAAGTTCCATGGTTAGTGTCGTGTTAAATGGACTTCTGAGGAATTGTTTCGTTACAGAACACGGTTCCCATTGTATTCGCGCGATAAAAGTGCTTTCGCCTTCAACTGATACGTGCCACACACACCTTCTTGGTGCGTTATTATTGACTGCATCTTAATATTATCGGCCCTTGTCTTCTAAGTGACAGCTTTCCAAGAGGATTCCCCTCAAAATTCGATATAAATTCTATGCTGAGTTCATCATAACCTCCTTGATTTCGCTACTACATCAAGGGGATGTATTTGTATAATTTTGACATTCGGTCAGGATAATGCTGAAACTGTGTCCACGCTTTAGTGGTTAGTTCGTCCCCCTGTGGCCTTCAGTCCAAATTAACACCTGAGATACCAACAATGTATTGCTAGAGGGTTACCGAGATTCTAAGGGATCCTTAGTGGACATGTGTCAGATTGGAATTAACACTGCGCCCTGCAGGATCAACTGAACCAGTTAGTATAGCGGTAGAACTCTGAACTTGTACAGCGTTCAAATCTTAGCCGAGGTTTCTCGTGGTTTTCCACAGTAATTCAAAATGAATGTCAGGATAGTAGTTTATTATGAGCAGGTGATAACAGCGTTCTTCCAAATCCTTATTTACTTAATACTATAATCTTATTCGTTAATTATTAACTTTGAATTCAAATGACACAGGAGCTAATCTTATTACCCTTGTTCAGAACTCTGAGCAACACAGGACTGGTTTCCTCTGCCCTGCCCTCCGAATAAACACTTTCTGGTTTTCTATTCAGGGATCTATATTGTTTAAGTTTCGCTCCAAGCTTTGTATATTCTAATGGGGTTCTGATTTTACATACGAAATGAAATCCAGGTTGTGTTAATTGTGACACTGTTAATATGTATAAAGTTGCATCAAAAGTATGTAAATGATACTTCGACGTGTTTGTTTACCGGTTATTGTCGCTTGCTGCGTGGGGCTACGTACTCTTTTATCAACTTGAGATGAAATTGCTTCTCCCTTTCCATTTTCTTCATCAGGAACTGACTTTGTTAGTGTTGTAACCGACACGACTGACATATTTAACTAAACACGTGGGATTGTAGTTCTAAAACTGTGACTGACGAACCCCTTTGGATGTCCGAAAATATTTTAGGGGAGTTTACAAAAATTGGCTGAATTTTTTTTGTGCCCCTAAAGTCTATAATCAAATATAAAAAACTCTATCTTATGTTTACTCTTATTTTAGAGTAAATATTTACTATATGGAACACATACTTCAAGGCATGTACGGAGACGAAACGAAGTGTTTCTTTGAATTTAGATTGGCATTATATTAGGTCCATCCAATGATGCCCTAAAATAAAAAAAAACATGGTGTATGTATTTATTTCAGACTTTTCAGGCGTTCTGTTTATAAACTGGGCCCACATGAATGTTGCTGTGTTACCGAGTTTCTTTATTACAATTAAAACATTTAAAGCATAACCTGGAGGTGATATAGCGAATATCGTAATGAATATCTTAAACTTTTATTTTAAACATTAGTTAATATGGTGTTTTTAAAAATATAATTTAATAATTTCGTCTTTTATTCCTAATTAATTCTATCAGTAACAAATCTATATGCTATTCTGCGTTACGAATTCCTGTCTCCCATATTTCCTATAAGCGATCACATAATAATGCAAATTCACAAATAGGCCTAGCTTATTTGAGAAATATTCGTATCTCGTTGAATAACGCGTACTTGTCAGCCTGTGTCTGTACAAATTTATATTAATTTGGTAAAGCTGAGACAGCAAGATCCTATAACTCAGTGCCAAAATCTGTAGGTGATACACACAGGACGTATGTGAAGTGTGAAAGTGTGAAAGTTGCAAGCCAATCGATCTGCAACAAAAGTTCAGACCTCTGTGACGTAATGGCACGCTTTCGCCGTAGAGCGTATTTATTTATACCAGTGCTCGATGCAAATCCCGAATGAAGGATGTTCAGTGCATTTCTCTCGTCTTCAGATCTCCGTGTTACTACAGAATGTGTCGAAACATGGGCACGTAGGAACACACCGAAGTCTTCAGATGATCACCAGGTCTCAAGTTTTCGTCGGGTACCAGCACAAAACCGTAAACAGAGACCAAGTATCAAACAGCCATGTACTAGAGCTGGAACTACACAATTTTAGAGTACTAAAAAGCTCACGTAAATACTTTCAAATAAATTGCAAAATGTCACCCAGGCTACTTTTCGAAAATTTATTGCAGTTTTAGTCTAATTGTAACTCCGTTTTGCAGATATTTCTCAAGGAAGTGATTGCTGTTTACTGACCAATAAATTTCTTGCTGTTGTGACAAACACAAATGTTCGTAATGGGAATTTCAGTCCACCTTCGATTCCTGAGCCCCGTATGCATGTCTTCTGTAAAGTTATCCTAATGAAATTTTGTGAGATGTTTTGCTTTCGCATCTAAATTCATTCCCTCATACTATGGAACATGCAGAATTAAAAGTCATACGGTGTAAAGTCTCACAGTTTTGTACAGTACAATATTTTAGTTCATACTATATTTAATTTATTAGACTTTGTTACATCCGAGCGTACTGCAAATACATTCCTTCTCTTTTCCTTTTGCCTGCTTATTTGTTACTGTGTTGTGTCTTCTTCGCTTCGTTTGGCCTTGGAATGTTTTGGTCTTCTTTTCTTTCCTTCTTCTGTTCTAGCAGTAAACTTTTTTTTTTGGGGGGGGGGGGGGGACACGCACGCTCCGCTTTTCATTTGTTTCCCTTGCGCAGGTTAAATTCCCGTATCTGAAGTACTTGTTATCTCGTCTTCTTTTAATTCTTTGCACTTCGTTTTCCGTTCTCTAAACATCTCCGTCCAAAATAATATCTATTTCGTTCCAGTAAATTGTTCTGTGTGGAATTACTCACAGTTCAAACGACGTAAAAATCTCTCGAGTATTGTCTCTCGTGTCTCTTTCAACTCGCCATCCTTATTCTGTTCAGCTCAACAAGATCACGTGATTAGGCTTTCTTCTAATCGTTCTTCCTAACAACGGCTGAATTCATTTCCTACGCTTCCCAAATTCAGAACAAAGTTTACTTCATTCAGACGACACCGTCAGCAACTTAGACTCGTATGTATTATCGAATCATAGGATGGTATTGAATAATGGATTGGAAAACTTAATTTAAGGTGCTTTACTTTACTTACTTTAATTATCTCGGAATTTGTGTTCCTTAAGTCCGGGATCTAACAATTGTATCTGCGTGGCTCTGTTACCATATCCCCTCGTTGCATAATGTAAGCCCGAGTATATTTTTGTTAAAATGGACGACCGAACATGTCACTGCAATGGTAACGCTCTAGAACTATATTCTTGGTGTACCCGTTTAGTATCTCCGTAGTTTTCCCGTGATGTTTCTGTCCTTCGTTGCTGATTCCGGGATATAATATTGAAATAGGCTGTGATCTCCTCCTTCCATATCCTTGCCTATTCATTATTCTTTGTCATATTCCCACCTCAATCAACATCAGCATTTGAGGCATCGCCGGTAAGTAACATGAGAATCAACCAGTTTCTTCTGCGGGAAATTGACGCCATGTCGACTATCGATATGGGGTACATATCGATAGTCGACTCATGACAACATGATGAAACAACCTGAAACATGTCATCACAAGTAAATGTAATACAATACATAAAGTGAAACTGTTGTGTATAGACAGATTACAATAATATTTTATATAAAATAAGTATAAAAAGATAATTATATAATTTAAAATAAGTGATACAGGCTAAAATTAAAACATTGTCATATTATTAATTTCTTTCCAGCAAATGAAAAGAATAAATGCCGACTAATTATTATTAACCAGCGCACTAGACAGGGAAGAGTGGTCAGACAGACGATTCACAAAGCCCAAGAATTCAGTAATCCCGAATGTAACGCACCATCGTCAGAACCCCTTAAAACTGGCCAAGTTTACGTGGTTCAATTCCTATTGCTTCATAAAATTATGGATTTCTTTGTGCTGCGTTGTCTTGTGATAAACCAATCCCCCTTTCAAGTAGTCCTGCCAAATGTATTAAAAACAGATCAAACATTGTGGCACAGTAGCTAGCACTCCTGAATCGTATTCAGGGATCTCGGATTTATATATCGATCCGGAGGTCCCGACTGAGGTTTTTTGTGATTTTCTTCAGTAACTACACAAAAATGACAGTATGAAACAATGACTCAAACAAAAACGAGGTTATTTCACAGCTTTTCATTAATTATCTTATAGTCCCACGCTTATAAATTACAAGTGTTGTTAAATAAACAACAAGGAAATAATTAACAAAGTATACATACTTTCGGGATTAATTCTGAAGTGGGACAAACCTTGAGTTGCCAATTCGTGAAAGGTGAAGAATATTTTAATTTCGTTACATTTTGAGGTTATGTTTGAAGAAATTAGTTCGGATGGTGGAAAACTCTGGCCAGCTGAGTTTCTCCTTCCCCTGGGAGATCTCTTTAAATTACTACAAACACTGTCCCTTACTTATTACAAAGGGGTCGATATTACCCGCTGTGTTCAGACGCAGAACTTTGTGTCTCCGCAGTGGTGTTGACAAAGTGTCCATGACTTCTAGTCTAAAAACTCGATGTTGCAGTTTATTTAGTTTTACTGCGCTGGTACGATTCATGGTCATAACCAGCGTCGAAAGAAGACTCACATTTTGTGCCGATATATCATAACCATGAGAACACATTTATATGAAACATTTTACTTCCTTCACAAGCCAAAGGTTCCTGCATCCAAATATCGCGCAATAATGGCGTACGGTGAAATGGAGGCAAAACTCTAAGTAACACTACGGCACTCGATACAGATAACCGTCAGATCCACCAGGCCACCGATACCTGTTTGATAAGAGAGTGAGGAAAATATGGATGTGGTGTTATAGAGCAGTGGTATTCAACCTGGGGTACGCGAAGACATGAAATTTAAAAAATATATATTTATTATTTTATGATAAACACTGATTAACCAGTAATGTAATTTATTTAATTTATTTTAGATCTAGATTATATACTATGTATAACTTGAATTATACATCAACAACTTTGGGGGTTCAAAGTTGAAGAGAAATTATATCTGGGGGTACGCGAACAAGAAATGTTGAATACCACTGGTATAGAGAGAAGTCACTGCTACAGCCCGGAATCAAACCCCAAAGTAGAATTCATCACCACTTCCTGTTCATGTTGTGTGGTGCTTTATGGCCAAACCCTTATCCATTCTGATCCCTGTGCTTTGAACTTGCTCATCGGTCTTGACCGTCTCCTAGGCGGCAACAGCAAAATCTTCTCAGCAGCAGTCAGCATATTTTAGTGCCACAAATATCGCACAGACTGCAGACTTCAGAAGGCAGCAGCCTTTTGAGATTATCAGGCCTGAGTCAGTGCCAAATGACCGTATTTCCGTCCGTAATCTGATATTTGCTTAATTTATGAATAATTAATTATGCTGTTTCAGTTGCTTAGATTTTACAGAATCGAATGAGATCGAAATATAATCATAAATAGTGAACAGATATAGGTTTTTAAATAACTCCTCTCAGATTAAACGGTAACCTGGCCGAGATTGAAACTACTCTGCGTATTTCGATGAAATTTGATTTTGGAGACCTAAAATAAAAACTTAAATTGGTCTTCATAGCAAAATATAACTTCACCGAATATGAAACTTAAATAGAGTATATTATTAATATTAATATTATCATAAAAATCTCGTCACTGTATAAACGTTTGTTTGTTAGTTTACATTAACGATTGTTAATTCACAACAAACGAACATCCCGTGAATGATAACAGGACGAAAAGTAAAACATATTGCCCTGATCATGGAGGCAACAAGGACCTCTAAAACGTTTGTGAACTGCTATCAGACTACACGGAGCTACAATCCAAAAGACAGTCATCTTCATGATGACATCATTTTTATTATCTCCGATTTACTGTCACTGCGCTCAAAAATTACCTATTCATGATTGCAAGTGTCCGAAGTGAGTTAATGTATATAACATATTTCTGGCTGACTTTGTAAACAGCAGTAAGGTATATGAAGTAAATAATCAGGTTTTGAAATGCGAGATAAAGAAATACAGAGAAAGTACATTTTACTCTTTACTCTGAACTGGGATAAACATTCACGCTGTTAGCTCTATATCATCATTTGCTTCCCATTCATTGGCATACTTTATTTTCTGTATTGCAGCCAAATATATAGAATACACGTGTCAAACATAATCCAGTTCTAGGCTTTGTGAGAAGAATTGGAAATTTTATTTTCTTCTATTTTCGAGATTTCTTGAAAGTTCAATAAACAGACGATATCACTAGAACTACCTAGCCACCTGCAAACGATAACACCTTCTGTACAGCTACGCAGTAAAATATAGTTGACGTATAAGCTTACGTTTAAAATTCGGTTTCTTTCTATGAGAGAAGAACACATATTTAGGATATTCTGAGGAAGATATTTGAATCCAGGAAATATAGAGTAACACAGAAATAGAGAAAATTGTAATGTGAGGAAATGGAAAATATAAATTTACATATTATTATGGTCATCAATCAAGACTGAGATAGATTGGTGCATAACACGACTGGTCAGCCGATGGGAATACTTAAATTTTGTTGGGGAAACACTGAACGTACCAGCCAAATCGTTTACCATGTATAGGTCAATTAAAGAAATGGAGTGTGATGGCATGAACTGGGATAAACTAGTCTAATCCAATAACTGCCTGTGTATAAATTTATAACAATCTAGTATTTATAAGTGGGTGATAACCTCTTGCCAGCTGTCTGTGGCTACTTGTTCAGTATTTGCAACTACTCCTTACATGGCCCTCTTAACCTTGGACACAGTTAGGACAAACAGATTTATTTGTTGTTTCCGATCCGAGATTTGAAACCGGAATCCCCCGAAAACATAGCTGGAATGTCAAGTCCCAGCTGAAACTTTCGAATCATAAAAAATGTTTTAATTTGAATACAGTCAAATAAACAACAGAGAGACAATTAAACTGAGAACAGAAGACAATTCAAGAACATCTGAGTTCGGTAATTATCGATTTATCTTAAATTCCACAGACTTTTGTATTAATTCTGTTTCCTACGGATGCAATGCAGCTGGTTAGTAAAGACGCAAGGGTATGGAGTCCTGTTCAGGAGATATTAATCATAATCACAGTCTGATTAGTCTATCGCGACGTCTCTCATGGACTACATTTGTCCTTCAGTCAAATGTCTGGATAATATGTTAAGATATAGGCCTTGACAATATCCTCCACATTATTTTAAATTTACCGAACGTGGTCATTATATCATTCTTTCCACAGTAAACAACCTCTACAATTGATAAATCGATGTTAAGTTAAAATGCGATCCACTCAAAATCGATATGTACCTAATGTCGCAATCGAAATGTTAGTTCTACTGCTTCATAGCCGGGAGTCTCCGACTATTCTCACTGAAGACACTCGTGGTTTTACTCAGGTCCTACAGAAGATGATGTGTATGTGTCTTAAAATAGGCTGCGACAGCTTCCTTCGATATTCTTCCCAAAACATTATTCATATCAATTAATCATATACCTTGTGCAGTCGATAAATAAACGAAGAGAATATCGACAGGTGGCTTTGAAAGTCAATATGATCGTTTTCAGCGATCTGTTCCATAAGTACGACAGGAAACAAATGAAAAATACAGCCATGTAGAGTTTTAGTGCAGCCTTTGGTGTGACATGATGCGAAAGTAAGCCTTGATATTAATCAGAGGTTTCGGGACGCAGGTCATAAGAAAAGGAAACATATCTACTCGTAGAAATGGAAGTCGGGACATCACAAATGTTGCAACAAAACATTCTGTCTCACAATTTATAACTTGTCGTACTGAGAGCGAAGACCGTCTGAGATGTTACTTTACTGCAACAGCTTCACGAAACTTTATTCAGAGGTTGGGGGAGACAAGTTAAGGACATTATGTAGTCACGTATGAGACAGAGCTCTGCACAAGCGTCTGTATAGCACTTATACGGTTAGCTCCTGATTCGGGAGTCCCCAAATTCGATCCTCGGCCCAGAGACCGGCTCTTGAATATGATTTCTGTGCCTCCTCAGCCTACTCATGCAAATGCTTGGTTCGGAATTCAAATGAAGCTAAAACCTCTGCCCTTCGCACTTTTCACGACTCACCTAAACGCCAGGACGACCTGTAATATAAAATTTTCTTTTGTAAAGTATCGCTAAGTTACCTAATAATTATTTACTAGTAAGGCAAAGATAAAATTGTAAGATTTGAGGTTTTCACAGCGGTGAGTATGAAGATTTCTGTCTTCTGGGTTGTTGTGCCGTGTAGTATGGTAGATGTTTACCAACGTTTCGGAAGTCATACTGCCTCCGTCATCAGGGCGACACAGCGGAGAGTCTGAAGATCTCTGTCTTCTGGGTTGTTGTGCCGTGTAAAATGGTAGATGTTTACCAACGTTTCGGAAGTCATACTGCCTCCGTCATCAGGGCGACACAGCGGTGAGTATGAAGATTTCTGTCTTTGGGTTGTTGCGCCGTGTAGTCTGGTAGATGTTTACCAACGTTTCAGAGGTCATACTGCCTCCGTCATCAGGGCGATGGTAAACGTTGGTAAACATCGACCAGACTACACGGCGCAACAACCCAGAAGACAGAAATCTTCAAAGATAAAGTTGTCCGTAGTGACTGCACTACGTCACGAAGCCGTAGGATAGTATAGACATTAAACCACCATACAATGAGGAAAGTTATTTTGCGTTGGAGGTGAAGTATAAGAGAAAGACCAAGAAGTCGCCGGACTGTGGACTTTAAGGCTTTACAGTTAGCTAATTGCTTAATTCGTGAATGGAAGATTGAAACAAACAATAACCATAGCATTGGACAATTTTGGTACAAACCATTTTTAATATTAAACGCATCATCGTTACTCTATTGTTTTTGTCACTGTTGTTGTCACCCTTGGAACAATACCGATTTCATTAAAGAGTTCTTACGACCCATATCAAAACTTCAAATATGATGTGCAATTTTAGCTTCAAATTTCTGGAAGAACATTAGAGCTCTGAGATTAATTATAGTAAATTATGCTACAGAATTCTTGGTGTTCCGTTGGTAAACAGTTCTTAAGTAATTAATGTCTAAAAGATTTACGGCTTTTACTGTTGTTATTAGATAGTTATGAACAGTGTTAGGCCACTCTGTTTTATACATTATTAGCATTCAGAGTTTTTGAGCATATGTCTTTTGAAAACCTTTATGAAAAGCTGACAATGTGGGAGTATGGGGTGTGTGTTTTTGTATAGTGTCGTCATTTGTAAAAGCCTTTTCTTTTCCAAACAATCATCTACCCCAAAGGGATCGCAAGAGCATTCCTTCTCAAGGCACAACAGTCTTTTCCGATGAAGGTGCAGTAATAAACCAAAATGGGAGAACAGAATAGAAAATATCACATCAGAAAGAAAATTTTGTATTTAAAATAGAGATTTCTTAGCCAACAATTAAATAAATATACGACCACTATATTTTATTGACCGACTTACGTTGCTATAGCAACAAACAGTTCTTTGAATAATGGGCCTTAACAATAGAATATGCAAAATAGTTATGTTACAATTAGTCTAGCACACGACCCTTCACAGCTGGGGGGGGGGGGTGAATTTCTTGCTACAAGAGTCGCCACCATCAGAATTTCATTTAATTTTTCCCCTTATCGTGTAGTCAAGCGTGACGGACTTTGGCTGTTTTATGGGAGTACTTGAACCAAGTGATTTATTTAAGAAAATTGGAGAAGACGAGAGGAGAAAACATGAGCTGATTTCATTCAGTAATTGTTTTATTGAGTGATTAAGTAATTGACTGGCTAACAGTAACGCTAAGTAACAAATTTATTGACTGAAAGAGTAACTAAATTTTTGATATCGGTACATGGCCTATTTTGAGCAGAAATTGCTGCTTTTGTAAAAGCCAAAAGTCCATTACCAAGTTCACAGAAGATGGCCATAGGACGTCATCCAGAGTCAATTCTATCCAGTTAACACCTTCACAACCAACTTCT
Source organism: Zootermopsis nevadensis (assembly GCF_000696155.1). Next base: position 789,635 of record NW_019059559.1, on the reverse strand, counting down.
CTGAGATACAATCTAATATTATCCTTCCATCTATGCCAAGGCCCATGTCTCTGAAGCGGAGTATTCAGTAAAGATTTTCCGAAAAGAATTGCGGGTGCCATTTCCCAGTGTGTAAAAATCACGATCTTTCAAATTAGCTTCCAGCGATGACTCATCGCCCTGATGATGGAGGCAGTAAGGACCTCTGAAACGTCAGTAAACTTCTACCAGATTCCCTTGCGCAACAACCCAGAAGACAGCAATCTTCAGACTCACCGCCGTGAAAACCTCAAATCCAATGCTTGTTTTTTGTAATTACAAATATTTTAAGACCCTAAAAATTATGTAATTCTTATGTTGTCGATACGAAATGTATTTAAATGGGTTCACTTGTTGGGCATAATATGTCGTCTGCCTTCAGGCAGTGTTGCACTGAGAGAGCGACTCGGTCGTTTGTAATGAATCCGAAGGAGATGTGGTCCAGGATTGTACTGAGGTGAGAGAAGGGCTGAAAGGTTATAAACTGTGTGAAATCCTACTGTCACGGGGGTAATCCTCCGTCAGCCGGATTCGGGTGAGAACACGGCCCGTGAAGACAGACATACAGACGGACAGACAATCTCATTCCACAGTAGCAGGGGCCAGATTCACCCCTCTCAGTCTGTTTCCACGGAGGTGACCATACAAATTTCATTCAGCTTCGAAAGCGAGATGGAAAGATTTAATTTAGTTGCAAAGTTTCCTATTTTATGCGTTGACAAGCAACCGTCCAGTGCACACTTGACTTAAACCGATTAACCAATCAGCGTACCAAAGTTCATTTAATTAACCGTAATTAACAAAGGACGAAGGAGTGTGAGAAATGTGGGGTTAGGTTGTCAGATCTCTTTATGAAGATATTTGGACCCAAATGTATGAAGCCAGTAAGTATTTTAGTATAATAATAACAGCAAACATGACTGAAACAGGTAAGGTAATTTTCTCAAGACAGTAAATTTTTAATGTCACAGTTGACTGGGCAGGTAACTCGGACCGAGGGGACAAGTAATGCATCCAAAATGTTTATGGGGAAACGTCTTGGAAATAGTGAATCTGTAAGACCAAAACGGAGAAGGACTGAGTTTAAGAGTAGGTCTTGTGGAAACAGTTTTTAATATAGAAGGCTGATAGAAATGGTTTAGGATGAAGCCCTACGATACTCCTAAAGTTGTGTTTCTGAGACCAGATGTTTATTATTTGTATCTACATAAACTGATTTCTATCCACATCCTCTGTTCTTTATTCTTTAAAAATGACGGTCAGTCGTTTCCTGAAACCTCTGTATCTGTTTTAAAAATTTAAGGACTGCTGTCTGATAGAATTTCGTGGATATATTCCTTTCCTGTTAATAAATCCGATATAAAACAACATTCCTGTAAAAATATAAGTCTATTTTGACCGCCAAATAAATGAGACCAAACAATGCGCGTCATACGCATAATAATTCTTCGTCAGTCAAAAGGAGATAAGGAAGAAAGACAGAGAAATACAGGTAAAAATAATGAAGGAAGGTAAGTAGGAAGAAAATGTACTCACGGCGTAAATTTCTGGCGCTTTCGCCAAAATCTGACCTTTGATATTTGCAAAATTCGCCACTCACATCAGAGTTGTGTGGGGGGGAATGATTTTCATGTGAGTGAGATGTCTGTCTGTGTCTGTTTGGCTGCGTGATTGTAAGGACTCCCGTGGGGCGCCCCGGCGTCTGTCTGGAGAATAAAAGTAATAAGAAAGAAAATGTCACCCGAGTGGGACTCGATTGTACGACCGGGAATTTGAATGAGTCCAGAACGCCATCTCGTGAGCTGCATTACATTTCATCGATAGATTGGGTCTATAAAAGCAGGCTTTGTGAGTTTTACCCGAAAATCCTTTTTATTCATGCCTTAGACAAAAATTAGAGGAGAATTTACACGTGCGATAAATACAAAAAAATAATGCAGCCTTAAGAAAGGTGGAATAATCGTGTTTAAAACAAGACGGAAAAGTGTAAAAACAATTCCTGGATTATCAACTAAAAGGAGGGAAAATGATTGTATTTTGTATTGTTGCGGGTTGTAGCCTGGT
>NW_019059559.1:763373-777631 GCF_000696155.1 Zootermopsis nevadensis | reverse complement strand
GAGAACAAGAGCTTGCTGATCACCATTTAACCCACAGCGGTTAGCCCTCAATTCAGCAGCTTAATGGTCATTTCTTCCAGACTACTAATACTGTTCTTGTACTGTTTTCCTTTTACACCATTATTTCTCTTCTCCTCCACTTTAATCTCATTTTCCGACTTCACTTTCTCCTTCAAATTACTATCATTTTTTGCGTTGGATACGTAAGTGAGCAGTATTCGATCAAATCTTAGCAATGAGCGCAAAGTTCCAAAACAGTGTTTATCTTAACACTCTGGATGCTACGAACGAGATATGCCGTTTTGACAATGGTCCTTTTTGTACATCTTTTATGCATCACAATGTAAGGAAGAAAATAAAAGATAAGCCTGTCCTGCCATCTACTGGCACTTCAAGCTAACCATCTGAAATATCCTGCAAAATGAATTTACAATGACATTTAATCAACATTTCTGCGAAATTTTCAGACGTCAACAATTACTCTGCGTCGCCATAATACCATGTATAATTTAAAAAAAAATCTGTACCTATTCTCTGTTTTTCAATTTGTATAAGACTGATAGAATTGCTGCATGTTAAATTTTATTAAAATCTGTCAAATGACTCATACCTAAAGTAATGTTTCTTATGCCCTTAAGTAAAGTGATCCTTAAATGTACTAAACTAAACCAAAATAAAAACCGACCGACAAAATGTAGTGCAGGTTTATCATACAGAGCTCTACCCAATTAGTACATTAGTTTTGTTCTTGTTATTTACGGACAGACGGACGGACATGACAAGAGCAAAAATTATTTTTCCATTTACTGTCGCTATTCGTGAGTTTAGATATCTGTGTCTTCATCAAAATGGCTTGTAATTGTTTGCACTGTATGCAAAAACATTTCATTTCCATATCACTGGAAGGTTGTAAAGCTACGAGTACATTTTATTCATTCATATTAAACAACAGTTTCCATAATATTACATTTTACGTCGTTAATAATTAATATGCGATCTATATGAGATTAATAATACCGGAGCGCCTGGTTAAGTTATAAGGCTGATTAGGCAGTACACAATATCGGCAACATATTTGTTGATGTGTGCTGATATATTGAACAAAAATTCAGAGTTGCTACATTCAAGCTCCGTAGGTTAATTGTTCAAAACGCAAAAAAGCAGTTTAAAACTCGTATGCAGATCTAATAGAATTTTAGGGGTGGAAAGGACTGTGTTACGTTCACTGTGCTAATGGCTAATTAAGTATTTTATATGGTATTTATCGACGCTGTACCAACTAAAGTGATTATCTGTCGTAAAAGGGTGATAAGAGAACAATTAAACAGGATGATGTGTCAATCGAAAAGCAATTGTGGATCTGGTTGTGTCTTATTATAAGGCATTAACCCGGAATTCTCCAGAACCGACTGGAGAGGGTCACGGAAATTTTTTTCGCCATACCTAAACACCAGTCGGAATATGAACGGGTACCTCCACAATACCAAACACCTTATCACTTTTGCTGATATGTTAGAAAGGTTATCCCTATCTCACGCGAAACCATGGCGTTCCATGAAGAAAGGTGAGGATTTCTATAGGATCACCGTCCTAAAATCAATTTTGTATTAGAATAGTTGGTGTACGGCCTTCTGGAAATTTAAAATGCTCGGTGCATTAAGCAAATTCCAAGCAACAAAACAACGGTATGCATTTAGGTAATGCGCAAAGTGGTCTCGACGGTTCTTATTTGTGTAGATAAATATTAAGACTGTGACATTACCATGTAAGTTCTAATAAACTATTAAGAAACTAGCTAACTACTCAATTTGGAAACTAACGAGACATTCAGCTAGTTAACTAATAAGACTACAAGCTAGCTAATAAAGTGCCTATGTATCTGTACATGTTGGTAGCTAACTGGGTAACTAAGAGATAAGTAATCAAGAAACAAACTAGCTTACTAGCAAACTTACAGGCTTAGGGTAGTTTTTAATTTCCACACGAATTTTATTAATTCCTCCACTACGATATACAGAATTACCTGTCAGATTAAATCCTAGATGTCATTACAACTTTTCGTTTGATTGAACGTATTAATACTTAATTAGCTACATAACCGATCTACCAATTTGTTAACTACCTAATTAACTGAAATAATTAAAGATGTAGCTAACTAAACAAAGCTCGATAGCTATGTAAATAAGTAATTAGCTACTAAACGGAATAACCAGTTAAATATCCAGGAATTTAACTAAATAATTGAGCTAATTAACAAACCAAATAGCTAACTAATAAGACGGGTAACATAATAACCACATAACTGTCCGGCTAGCTATGTAAATAAGTAATTAGGCACACAATTCAATAAGCAGTTGACTACCCGCCTGCTTAATTCCTTGGAGCGTAAGTCCCTCTAAAGTTTAGAGTCTAAACTATATTTATAATTTCAGTACCTAATCCAAAGAAAACGCAGTGCGTCTCCGCTAGCCTAGTAACTACGTAGCTGTCCATACATTCTCCATATCCCACTCATATATATACTCATATATATATTGGTACTATTTAATAAAAGGCGCTATTGTCAGAAATTCAGAACATTCGTTAGTCAAATGCATCAGTTAGTATTCTGAAAGCAGTAGGCTAGCGTTTGTCTACGTCTTTCAGGAAAATATATTTTCCGAGTAAAGTTTCTGGTTAATAATGTACTAAAGTAACGCAGCTAATTTTCCGGTAACTTTTTCTGCTTTCCCTTTTATCCATCGTTTTTATTACGAGTATTCTCAGGAAGACGGCTAATTACTTCTGTGGAAAACAAACTCAAACAAGCGGAAAATTCTCCTCGGTAACCTTCTTATGGCTCGTCCGCCGTTTTCTCAGCATATTACACTTCGCGAGATGTTCCAGCAACAAGAACAAGGAAGATGTGTTATCAGTTTTTCTAGAAGGCTATAGCAAGCGCAAGATGCTAATTAATAACAGCTTAGAACGTAAATAAAGGTCAGCCCTTCTGACGACGCGGATACCATCTGCGCGGGGGTTTACATTACTATCTTCAGAGAACCTACGGCTATGTTACAGACAAATAAGGCATAAGCAGCTGACACAATAGCAAACTACCACTAACGTATTTACAACATACTAACAAAGGAACAAACTTAATTATTTGACTAAAATAAATCAGACGATGAAGATTTCTGTCTTCTGGGTTGTTGCGCCGTGTAGTGTGGTAGATATTTACCAACGTTTTTGAGGTCATACTGCCTCCGTCATCAGGGCGATTTATCAATGAATCGCCCTGATGACTACACGGTGCAACAACCCAGAAGACAGAAATCTTCATACTCACCGCTGTGAAAACCTCAAATCTTACAAATCAGACGATGATGGCGCTATGACAAGCCAGGTAATAATAATCAATTTTCCCTCATCCACCAGACTGGAAGGAGACTTCTGTACATCCAGATTAAGCGGCCTGCCTGAGGACGACTGCGCCATCACGGAGTGACCGCGCCGCTGATGGTATTCTCGACGAGGGATTCCCCGACTATGGAATCCCCCATCAAGTCACTTTCGTTGCCCCCAGAACCACACGCAATTCTTTATGTAAAGAGACCGATATTGTTTGAATTTTGCCCAAATTGAGAGGCGCCGGCATGTTTTAGTAAAATTATCCTATATTGAACTTCATGAAAATTCTATCGGCCTTTCTCGAGTTGTTAACATGTAGAGAGGTGGACATACAGACTCGGGGCAGCTAACAGGCCGACTTCTGAATATTTTAGGTAGGAAAGCTCAGAACAATAACAAAGAATTAAAGTTGCTTAAATGAGATACGACGAAGTGAAGAAGACAAAAAAGAAACGGAAGAGAAGAAGAACGGGAAAGGAGATAGAGAAGAAAGAAAACGGAGAAAGGAGACAAAGGTTGAAGACACCGTCAAAGTAACGAACGGTTCTTTGTGATTGCTTGCCTTTTCTAACCCAAGCTATCAGCATTTTCTCGTTGAATTCGCGTAGGTAAATGTAGTAAATATGTTCGGCTCAGATAATTACTTTATAATGATAATTATAGTCATGACAAAGTGCAACTTTATCACACAGTTAATGATATGTTACACAATTTGTCAGTGATGTGTGATCCAAATTTGTTCCCTACGACATGAATATTTTTGGATGATTTTAATTACCATGTCTTAGTTTTAATGAGGTTCAAGTAGCTGGCGCGAGTCTCTTAAAGATAATTATAAAACTAATACGAGTACAGGATGATGCTCGAGGCTTCTGGTTGGCTCTGAAACCTGTTTTATGTTTTTGGTACTATCAAAGGGCATGGTCTTTTAAATTCTCCCAACCCTTTCCAGTGGCGTAAAGACGTTGTAATTAGATATTAAGTTTAATAAAGGAAAAGGAGTCATACTAAGGCCAAGCTTATACAGAACTACTGATGTTATAGAAAACTTAACAATTGACTACGTACTTACGTACTTTTATAAATAGTAGTTCATGTGGTCGATTTTGTTTCGAAACGTTTGAACTTCTTTTCGTGCTACGAACAAAATACGTAATTTTGGAACAGAATCCTGTTTTCGGTACAAGCCTCTCATCGGCGCGAAGCATTATGAGAAAAACAAATCTCAAGTCCACCCTAATTTGAAATTTTAAGCCAAATATTTGTGGCATCACACAAAGTTAACATGACTGTATACAACACATTGTCTTTCCATTGGAATATCTACAGATGAAATCTACTTCACTACATTAGATTTTCAAGGCAATATATTAACGATCGTAAAATATACTGACTCATACACCAGATAACGCGAAAATAGGCATGCACTCAAAATTAAAATTGTCTAAATACTAATTTAATTAAATGAAGCGAGAATGTTTTCATCACTGAGGATGTGTTAGATGCTTGGCAAAATAAATATAATGCACCTAAATGTTGGCAATTAAAGGAAAAAGATTGAATTGCAGTAGTAGAGTTTATTCATCCTTCAACGTGTACAGCTTATCTCAAAAAGGGAACATAAATATTTTTCATGCGTTCATTTGTCACAAACGTTTACAAACAATATAAAATTATAACGAATAACATTACGGGTTGTTGGTTGTTGCAAGGCAGCGTTGGATATAGCGACATCTTATCCTCACGTGGAAACATTCTACAATAAGATTTCAATATTTCTCAGTTGTATTTCCGAACTAGAACATGCGTAATACACGAAATGGTGGCCAACGTTTGAAGTGTTAACTATGCAATTCCTAATAAAAATAAATAAACATTATTACAATAAATTTATCTTCAACGTTATAAAATAAACATGTACTAAATTTACAAACCAGCCATACTGTTTACATGAATTAATTTTGAAAATAAATTAACTACAAAAATTACAGAATTACAATAATATTGTTTTTTACAATATCTACATTATAATATAATACATTCTACAAAAGAATTACAGACTTAATTGGTAATAATATTTTAGCAGTCGATAGTAACAATATATATATCATATTTTGACTGCAAAAAATGAAATTATTCCTAAGCTTTGTTGCCTATATTATCGATATTTATCTTTATGTTTTAACTTTCTTAACGTTAAATCTTGCGATAGCCATACGACATTAAACTCCGATGTCTGTTCTCTGAAATATTTTAGGCTTATGTAAATTTTATGTTATGTTTTACCTTCATTCAAATGATTTACTGCTGTTAACCATTAAGGCACAAACCATATGCGTTAATCAGTGGCGTTATTATTTAAAACATCAGCTTTTGAAACGAACCGCAAACAACTTTGCTTCCAGACACAAGATCAGCTCAACGGATATTTACTATTCGGTATAAAATATCTCACATTACATCACATCTGACAGTCAGTAGAATTAAAAGATTTCGCGTATCTGTACAGCACGTACTAGAGATGGCTACAATTTTAGCAAAATTCGACATACATTCTAATATGCAATCTACTGTGTCGAAGTTCTCGTCTACTAGACGATCTTTTCAATTACAAGACTAAATGAATTACTAATCCCAATATTCAGTGTTGGATTAATTATAATACAATTAATTAAATCAATGTATAGGCCGGTTAGTAACGTTTCATAAATTCACGAGAGTAGAGCTGCTTGGTGTTGTCAGAGTCTGCTTTTCCGGAATTAAAGCAATTTTCCGCACTTGTTTATTGGCTTTATAAAGTATACGATACAATATATGTTATAAAATATAATGGATTCGAAGACAATGTGTTAACTATAGATGGGAAAAGTGGGTTTGTGCTGAAATTAGATTAATTCATACTGAGTCACATCAGTGACCCATTTATTTACCCCGTCCTCTTATTAATTTTTGGGGTCCGCAGTGGACGCGCGGTCTGAGGCGTGGGCCTTGTGCCGCTTGGTCTCTGGGACCGTGGGTTCGAATCCCACTCAAGCCATGGATGTTTGTCCGCGTTTTTCTGTGTTGTGCTGTCCTGTGTACAGGTAAAGGCCTTGCGACGGGCCGATCCCTCATCCAAGGAGTCCTACCGAATCTCTACAGATCAAGCAAACGAAACGTTTGGACCTGCAGTGCTCAGGCACTTGAAGAACGGGTCGTTCCCAGTATCCCAGTATCTTATTAATTTTACATTGGGTACCGGTTTTAAAAAATGCAGATGTGACTTTAAATTCCATAGTATTATTCTGGTATTACGTGCCACTAGTTTTCTTATCATGGTGAATGGATCTACAGAAATAACTGAAATACAAAATATTTCACAGTTAAATGTATAATTAAAATCAAACGAAGTTATAAACTGTACAGTTTATTTAAATTAACTCTTAAATCTAGAATATGATTAAAACTGACGGCGAGCATTCGATTCCGTATTGCCGCCCACAGGTTAGGACCGGTCGGTGAACGAAGACTAGTAGAGACACCGAACAACTGGTGTCTGTGCAAAGATTTATCAAAGTGAACGACGAATCAAGACACGGATTCAATCGAACGCCCGAGTGACCCGCTTGATTTGACCCGTTCGTTCCGTGACGTCACAACACGACTGAAAGCCGCAAATCTAATTTCGTATACCGTGAACTTTATTGCAATTCGCGTTGTATTAATTTTATCTAATCTTTCAGCTCCACGCTCGTGAGATCGTGAATCAATAACTGAGATCGTAAATCAATAATCCTTATAAGAATTAACATAAATTACAATATAAATCACAAGGCCTATATTAGAACGGTATGCATCATAATGTGAAGATACGTAAATAAATATAGCTTTCACGCCCTGGAAACATAACAGAGAAGTAATTCGTATCTAAAATTGTAACATGATATAAAACAGCTTTCATCAAGTGCGGCCGTGAAAATAAGACTGTTACAGTGTTGGAATTTGTAGTCCTATCTAGCATTCCTTAAATTTCTAATGAATATTGCATATTTTGAAACATCAGCATCATGATGTTACTTATGGCAGTTTTCTTGTAAACCGCAGATATAATGTGACTTTTTTAAGTTCGCTAATATAATAAAAACTGTGCGATATCACCAGAAGTAGCAGTTAATGGTAAAAACATATTTTGAAAAGTAGTGTAAAATCACAAATTAAAATGTATAACGCCAGTTTCTGTAGTTATAACTGGAAAGTGTTACACTACTTCAACATCCACAACTCTTCATGCGAGTTTAAAAATACACACCATCATCGTCCATGTTTTAGCCATACCACTTTCAATATAGTATCTGAAATGCCACAAACTTCTTACGCAATTGCAGAGCTGCTAGTTCAGATATTTTCAGGCGTCAGAGGCCGGCAACACATACACTACACACAGTCGCTCAGTTTACCACAATATAGCATTGTATTGTTCCAATTACACGTTCTCAAAATTCTTTTCATTTAGAATATAATTTAACCCTGAGACGCAGTACTAAAGTGTATCGATAAGGGACTGCCTGCAAGAACGTTTTAACTCAAAGAACTGATCATGTTATTTCAGATACCCCATCTGATTTTCATTACCTGTAGTGTAGATATATTTGCAAGACATTAATGGCTGACTGGATGAAAGTTTAAAAATACTCAACATCGTTGCAGGTAACTAAAATGGTTTTTGTTGGCTAACGAAATATTACTCTCTATTCACAGATCGTCTTTAAATATAATAATTTTAATATTATTTCAGACATACTAATTTCGTCTCTTAACCTGTAACAAACTCACTACTGTGGCTAGATAAAAGCAAAATATTCCAAGCCCTTAAAAGAAAATTGTTACAAGAGTGAGATTTGTTGTTCACGGCGGAGAAAATGTAAATTGTGGCCTTCTGAGTAGCGATGCAGGTGGTTACTAACCTTCCTGAAGAACCACTTACAAGACTACACTGCGTCAGATACAACAAATCCACTATTAACATTTTAAAAAAGCTTTTCGAGGGTGGAATTAATTGTGTAACTTCGGCTTTCGGGGATAAGCAGCTTCGAATGGTGGACGTTAGCTACCGAACGTTTCGACAAACATTACATTTGCCACCTTCACCCTGAACATTCGACATGGTTCATAATCTACAGCCGACGTTGTACGTTACAATAGGATTTATTGAACATTATAATTATGAGTCGAAATTCCGATATTTTATGAAAAAGCAGTGAGAAAGCTCCGGAATCTGTTGTGTGGCCATTTGTTTAATATCTTCCTGATTTGTTACTGCAGAAGTTACGTTTACAGTAAATTTTGAATTATCTCACTAATGATCTGTGTTCTTATGTTGTAACATATGCGACAATGTTAACAGCCTATAAGTTTTATTTCGTAGCATGCCACCGCCGTCTTACGAAAAACTACTTTCTCGTAAGGAACTTCTTACACTGTGACGTCGAATTTAACATTCTTCATGCAAACGAAGAATGAAGAAATATGAACAAAAAAGGTTAAATGCAACTTTTGGGTAAAATACAAACTATACAAAAATATTTTCGTAATAATAATTTTCTCAAAATGAGTGAGCTTTGTGCATATTCTGTACATATGTATTTTGAAGAAACTTATAACTTTTATCCATGGAATTTTCAACATGATATGCCAGCGTGCCTCAAGTCGTTTCAATAAATATTTTGAGTATATATTTTTGAGAAAACTATTAACTAAGCTAGGGCAGTTACAAAGAGTTTGTAACATTATACTATGTAAATACAACCCGTCTAAAATAAAATAAATTTATAACTCACACCAAGGTAAAGTGTTAAGCATCACTTCTTACTAAACCGTGGCCAAAAAGATTTAGAAGCAATTACTCCAATTATGTAAGTCTGTACTTCGTTATCACTTACATCTATGTACAGACAAAATCTGCATGACTCTATTACGCTTTTGATTTTAAAAACCACGTTTTACGTAAAAGCTTCTTAAAAGCTGTCTGAAAGTAAAAAAGTTTTTATTTACTAACTCCCTGATTTTAAAAATCAGAATTTTAGCATCCGACGTTAGGGAAAGTTAATGTGTCAATATTATCCACCTTCCATTCTCACTTCTTACTTCTTGATATTCTAAGTTTACGTAACCATCCACTTTTCCAGAAGTCTCCCCGGCAAAAATCTCTCTCCTTGCCCAGCCTCTCCAACGTTTCTGACTTTACTAACTCAACAACACAATTTGTCTGTTTAAATCAAAACGTTCCTCGTTACGCAATGTACTAAATGAACCAATTTAATTTATTTCCCCTTATATCCAAACACTTTAATTAACCCTCCTTGTAATTTTTGTTCTTAGTCAGACTAAGAGAACACGGCTAATACCATGCAAAACAAATGTTAAAGGAACTTAAACCTATTTTTAAATACAGGTACACATACAAAGCTACAAGGTTTTAGATTATCTTTTTACGTTAGTAGCCCTACGCGTATTTCATGTAAAACAAACGCTCCCGTTTAGTCTGTAACTCGGTGAACCGACTCTTCGTATAGACTTAAAAACACACTTTGTGGGGCCAAGCTATTTAATTTCCCAATAAATTCAAATCTCGCTAATTTTCGGAGATTTCTAAAGTGGCTTGTCTACCGGGCGATAAACCCCTGAGCAGATTTATTGGAATTCGATGCACGTAAACCTAAAAGCACACGCTCAACAACATTGGAAGTGTAAACTATCGTTCTCGAAAAGAGACCTATGAATATTTTTAACATATTTAACCAGATCGATTACTTTTATCCTTCTTTTCTTGTGATATGTCGACAGACGACTACTAAATTGTGAACTGCAGTTGTGACTGCGAACAATAAAACCTTTTCCCTTCACTATACTTTACAATATTTAACAAAACTGTCAAAATATTGTAAAATATGCAAGAAACGTTTGCATATTAAATGTAATGTGTAAATTAGGATGAGGTACACGTATAGAAAATACATTTATGTATATAACGCCTGTAATTTCTCTAAATATCCTAAGATAGATCTCAAAACTATAATGCACGTAGCTCATATTTTGGAAATATTACTTTCTCTTAATTCCAAACACGGGCTGAAGTAATTATTTTCCCAGCAACACATTATATTGTAGTTGCTCTGTGAGAAATATTTGTCCTATGACATTATAAAATGTAATTAGAATTTTTAAAAACTTTCTAGGGATGTAATAATACCACACTACAGAGCTATTAAATTTTGGATAAACATTTTCACCAAAGATGATCGTGGAAAATTATCAAAGTACGTAACGATCACGTCCTTCCACATTCTTGGATCTTTATTTAATCACGTTCGCTTTCACATGTAATTCAATGCAAAATTACCTTGGAGTCCTAACATGGAAGTTCAGTGCCCTAAGAATCATCCGGACATGTCATTCGGGTATTCAAAACTGGGCTGGCCCGCGAAAAATTTACTTTCATCTACGGCAGTGGTTTTCAACCTGGAGTACGCGTACCCCCGGGGGTACGCGAAGACATCTTAGGGGGTTATTATTATTATTATTATTATTATTTAGTGTTCTGTCTGACGACGGGTCCATATGAATAGGAACCTGGGACCTGTTCATATACGTTCTTGGCAGATGATCCAGAAGTGGTTTACCATTGCCTTCTTCTGTGTGTGAATGGAGTAATTGTTGGGAAGCCACGGAGAAACCGGAGAAGCCCCCGGAGGAAACCTCCGTGTTGCCTAGACCACGGCCTTGCCCAACACTAGTTATAAATTCGGGCACCGCCGGGAATCGAACCCGAGACCCCAGGATTACAAGGCCAGCGTTCTAACCGCTAGACCACCGTCTTAGGGGGTACGTGAAATTAAAAAAATATTTATTATTTTATGATAAACACTGAATAATCAGTAATGCAATTTATTTAATTTATTTTAGATGTAGATTATATACTATGTATAACTTGAATTATACACCAACAACTTTGGGGGTACAAAGTTGAAGAGAAATTATATCTGGGGGTACGCGAGGACATCTTAGGGGGTACGTGAAATTTAAAAAAAATATATATTATTTTATGATAAACACTGAATAATCAGTAATGTAATTTATTTAATTTATTTTAGATGTAGATTATATACTATGTATAACTTGAATTATACACCAACAACTTTGGGGGTACAAAGTTGAAGAGAAATTATATCTGGGGGTACGCGAACAAAAAAGGTTGAATACCACTGATCTACGTCGATACACTAAGGAAGTCGGCTAAATGCACCTTCTCCGGGCGTTTCGCTGATGCACGAGTCTGTCTGCATATACCAGATCAAACGAAATTCGAGAAATAATGGCCACCAAGCAATTCTGAATTCTTCGTCAACTCGTCTGCTAGTGAGAACGAAAAGATTAACACATACAAAACCATTACGTCTTTAGTCACGTTGCTTTTTATGAGTGTGAAACTTGGTTTCTCATTACGGGCAGTCAGTTACTTTGGCTTACGCTTGGGGCGAGCGAGACCTTGCAGGCTACATCTGGCTAACGATGCATTTTTTCTGATCGGTTCTATTTTGTTCCAGTGTATGGAGCACAAATGAACCAATAAAGGAAACAGAAGTCTTTCTAGTTTCAGTTTTTCGAAATGTTAGCCTAGAAAACGTGGCTAACATGATTAACATGAACGCTGTGTTCCTAGTTTCATCAACTCTTTCTTCGCCACTCTGTGAAATATTCTCTTTTCGTCTAAGACTTTCCTTTTGTTTTTGGAAATGAGTCAGGGTAGTAAGGGGAATTGAGAAAACTTCATAATGAGGCACTTCTTAATATGTAAACGTCACACAATGTTATTATGGTAATCAAAAGGAAAATAAAATATGTGGGATATACAACACACATGGGGAGATTAGAAATTCACGCAAAATTTTAGATGGGATACCTTAAGACAAGAAACCACCTGGGGGGCTAGGTATATGTTGGCGTAAATATTATAGTTTATATTAAGGAGGTAGGGATTAAAATGGGTTGGATAAAACTGGCTCAGATGAAATCTAGTACCACGCTCATTTAAACACATATAAGGATCTTCGTTCTCCATAAAAGGCAGTGAATTTATTGGCTGGATTAACGTCTATGAGTAATTTATGATAAGGAATTAAGTTTCTCGTGTCATTAATGTCTGAAATAAATTACTTACATACTCAATACATTTGAGAAAGTAGTTTTTCAGACGACATCGTGTACCTTGCAATTCAAAATCTGGATTTAGTGGTTTGAACGAGCAAACCTCCTGACTATAGACAGCAAGATGACAGTGTTCTGCCATTCGCTGTACGAGGTCAGATCGTTCATTCGCTGAAGTAGATATTGCCTCTTTCTGTTCTCTCAAGTCGTTACGAATTTGCAGAGAAGAAAGACAAAAATGTAGGCCTAAGCTTCGACGTTGGGGCGACGTTTTGACGATAAGTGTCCACCGTACAAAGAAAATAAAGTCAGAAGCTCATCTAAATAATACTTTAAAAGTAGTTCTTCCTTACACCGATGTTTAAGGAAACGAAAGGCGTTCTAAAAAGCTAATCACGGGAGACTTATTTAACATTAAATGTGGTGATATATTAGTTGCTACTGAATTTCGTCAGAACGGTTTACTAGAAAGCCCTTTGTCATTATCAGAAATGGCTGCTGTTCTCATTAACACGTTCACGGAATATTTTCTCTTCAAGATTATTCACCGCCTGCAATTTTTATTTGGAGTTACCATCTGCGGTTCTTTTTTTAACACGCATTTCATAACCTGTACTTTGTGCTTCTTCTGGGTTGGCACACACCACTGCAAGCCGCAGTATCCAGGCTGCAGTTTCTTTGATCACCGAATATGACGACTATTTTAAGACATTCCTTTGTTGCCTAGTCCCTCCGTAACAGATGAAGCCGAAGTCTCCTCACGTTCTACTGACAGGATTCGTCACGTGACCAGCGTGTCCCTGACGTCATACTGGGTGCAGCCGTCCTTCCTGCTCTGGTGCTGTTGCTGTTCCAGCTGTCGCTTGGTTAACTTGGCCGTGTGCAGGAACTGTCGAGGGTGACGTCGCCGATAAGGCTCCCACACGGCGTGTCACCGCTGTCAGTGCGTTACGATCACGTCTGGTGCAGATTTGGTCGACTGGATGCTAAAAGGCCGACTTGCAGTTGGCGGCGGTGGGGGGACTGCGGCGTGACGTGGCGGAGGCGGTACCGCGTCTTCCCCCGCATCTCTCCGAGGTGACATCTGCTCCATCTCTATCACTGCTTCCGCCCGGAAGCGCTGTGACTCTGGCGACAGAGGGTGCTGATGATGATGATGGTGATGATGATGGGGGGGCAGGGTGGCTGTTCTGGAAGACTGGGAACTATTCTTCAGGTTGGAACTGCCACCGCTCCCGTCATGGCGTTCCCTGTTGTAGCCGAAAGTCGAGAAAGCGCTTGTATTTGATGAGCTGTTGTGGGGTGGCACACTCTGCTGGGGTGTGGGTCTGCCGCGTGACGACACTGGGGGCGGCGGTGGAGGCGGCGTCAGGCTACGATCAGAGTTCGTGTTCATGAACAGACTCTCCCGGGTCTGGCACTCGTTGTCCCTCATCTCCGGAGGTGGGAAGGCCGACATCTCAAGGTCGTCATCGTCCTCCTCCTCGTAAGCCTGCTGCTGGCCCTGTTCGTCCCTCAGAAACACGGCGTCTCCGTTAGCTGGGACACCCGCCGTGTCTGTAGGAACGCTGGCCCCGAGGAGGATGGGCATGAGGTTGCCAGCCCCTGGAACATAGCATTCATCGGGGTCGGCCCCGCGGTGCGGTGACTCGGCGTCGGACCGGACTCCTCGCAGCAGGTGGCGC
>NW_019059559.1:701505-756154 GCF_000696155.1 Zootermopsis nevadensis | reverse complement strand
CGTTTCAGAGGTACTTGCTGTCTCCAAAATTTTGGCGATGATTGTCGTTCTGATGACGGAGGCAGTAAGCTCATCTGAAGCTTTTGGAAACTACACGGCGCTGCAACCCAGAAGACAGCCATCTTCATAATCACCGCCGTGATAATCTATGAACTACGTATAGTTAGTGTCGCAGAATATTTCCGCTTGATCTTGCAACGAATTATGAGAATTTAGTAATATGAATATTTAGTTAAGAATTCATTTCTTCGGAATTTTCTTCACATTCAGTAGACCTGAAATTGGCTCTATTTAGAGGGCACATCACACAGTACAAAACTCAAATAAATATGCTGATTAGTTCTGGAGATGAAACACAGGTAACGACAGCCACTCCTCCTTGATCATATCCACGGAATGTTTGAAAATATATGGCGCAGGAAAAGATCTTCCAATCCCTCATGTACGGAGTCGAGATTTTAGATTTTACGCACATGAGGCCACACACAGATTCAGGTCCGTAAATTTTACAAGAAGCATGGCGAGAAAGATTGTGTGTGTATGTGTGTGCGTGCTCCTAGTATTATGTCGCGTGCACTCTTGCAGGAAAGTATTTCACAGGTTATCAGCGCAGATTTTTCCATCTCGTTGAACTCCCCTTCATAACCTTAAACATCCGTAGTTTTGCTTTCAGTGCCCGACATCCTCGCTTTAAAGTAAATAATCCATTGAATTAAAAGCTTACTTTATAAATGTGGTCTTGCTTGTATCTCACCATATGAAAATAAACTTGTAGGATTTTATTGCTGATACAGAATCATATTGCCGTGTTAAAGGTATATAATCCAGATTTGTGTAGCTTAATCATAGTCAAGAACAGGAGTGCACAACTTGAAAGTACGTGTGGGCAAATATGTACAGTACAGAAGTGTTTCGGGCAGCAGTATCTTATATCTTGTGTGATAATTACAACGGTTAAAAGTATGTAGACGTTATGCATTATGTGTAAATAATAGATTAATGTTTTACATTAATATTAAATGTTTTCTATAAGAAGTAGATACATTTAAAAATAATGGAAAGAGGCACGAATAAAAAAGTACAATTTTGTGTGCCCTTATTTAAAAATAACGTCGTTCTATTATTCTTGATTAACTTTGAAAGATGATTTTTCAGGGGCCCAAGCGCTGTTGAACCGTTTGCCCCTGGGCCAGAGAAAATATTTCCGGGGCCCGCATGACTTGCACGCCTAGTCTAGGTGAACAGATAATAATGACATTACTACTTAAACTGTAGTAATTATTTTATAATTATTCGTGATTATTGACTGACTAAATAACAACGAATTAGTTATAGTCTTTATTTATTAAGTACAGATGAAGCCCTCTGGTCATTTCCGATTCACAATTGACTTCTGAAACGATGAATATTTTAACCACTTTATAGGGCTTACAGAATGTAGGAATTCCCTATGTCAGGGCATGTGCTTGCTCATCCCGAGCAGGATTCGAACCCGAGACTGAAATGTTTGATTGGCCTCTGTTATCAGCAATATTGAATAATTCAATATTCAATTATTATTCTGGTTATAATTGTTTTAGATGTATTACCGGACGAGCTTTTAATTTCTTGGCTGTAAGTACGTGAGATTTACAGAACATTAATGGTTAATTATAATTATTTTAATCATATAAATATGCTTAAAGAGTTGTGTATCTGTCCACCCGCTCACGTTTAACCTCTAAATCCACGTGGCCATATTGTGTGTTAGTATATTTTATTTGGATATTATCTATTTTATGTTAAAATTACATCAAGATGTGATTAAAAACTTAAAATATTAGACCCGTTTATGTCCGTCTTAAATAATATTCGCTTATTCTGTGGGGTCCGAAAGATATACCTGATCTTCAAGGCCACATGAAGGAAGTACTCATCTTCATACCTGAAGAAAAAGCCAGTCTCCAGGACGCAGTAAATTTTGGAACTTTTAATTCTTATATTATTTTAAATAAAGACAATTGATTATGTTTAAACAGAACATTATATCAGCTCAAATACTTCTATATACGCCCACATTTCCTAAATGGTACCTTTTCTTCATTTTGCATCCAAAATATTGTAAGAATTCCTTATTTCAACATGTGACTCACACGATCTTCACACTTCATATTTTGATTCAATCGGCCCTAACAATGTTACGCAAAAAGTATGAATGTATAATTTTCCAATAATGCAATTTTTTTAAAAGTACTTCGTTATATCATCTCACCTAGATTCAAACAATATTTTCATCATGTTATTCAAGCATTACAAATGCATACACTTCCCTTAGATTGAGATATTAATTTTCATATCAACGTAAGACAATCATAAGGCCATAATTTTTGGTGTTTTAATATTTAAATTTTCATATGCTCGATTTGAAATATGGCGCATGAATGTTCGCTAAATAAACTAGAAGTTATGAAGGTCTTCACAGAAAGGGATTTCAAATATCGCTTTTCGTGATTTGATAATTCTGTCTTCCTCTGTTCTGCAGAGGCGGGCTTTACACAAAGCCCAACGGTTCAACGAATTTACAAAATGTCAATTAATCGCTATGTGGCTTTCCATTGTCAGTTATCTATAGATTTAATATACACAAATTACCGTATTTCCGCTTTAGAAGCTTATATAATTGAAACTTCATGTCGTGTTTTAGCAGTGTACGGCCAGTGATATTCATATCTATAACACAGGAACGATATTTACATGAATAATCTGTGGTTAGTGCTAGGCATTCGAAGGCGAGACGAGCGTGACTCCAGCAGGTGGATAACGGTCGCATCATTTGAGGCTAAAGTAGACTGCGGTCTTCTTCGTTGTGACGCAGTGTGGTTTCGAAAAAGGGTATGTTCGACCTGAGTATGGAAGCGAAACATTACTGCAAAAAGTTGATAACCACCTTCAAGACGAAACGGTGTCACAACCCAGAAAATCAGCACTAATATCTTCACCGCAATGGAAGATTCACGTGTTAGATTTTCTGGTTAATCGCTTGTCGTTCAATATTAAGACTGCAGTTTCATTGGGCTGGACAAAACAACCGCTTTTTTTAGGGGCGTTCTAAACTCTGTGGAGTGTCCGTTCAGCTCTGAATATCTGTCTGTCTGTCCATAAACACAAACAACTGGAGGAAGGGAAAACCGATTGTGATTTGTTTAAATTTTGGAACAAAATGTTAAATCATTTCAATTTCCACTTACATCGAACGATTTTAACGTCCTCTTCACATCACAATATAAAAACCTTTCTTAAGCTCATCTCAGTGTGACTGTAAACATTTACTTTCGTTACCACGGTTGGGATAGTTACCATGGTTACTTGGGAATGGGGAATCCTCCCTGATGACGTTATGACCCAATCAGACTCTCGCCCACATAAAAGTTATTAACCCCGACTACTTTAGCGCTACTGGCATGAAATAAACCTCTTTCATTGCCTCTGCATTAAAAAATATGAAGAAATTTAATCTTTCAAATGGACAATGAATATTTATTCATTTGTGGTCTATTTAATGATGCGTTCTGTAGGTCAAAATATAGTGTAAATGAAAGGGTGGTTAATAAGAAATGAATTGGAAAGGATGTGG
This sequence comes from Zootermopsis nevadensis, assembly GCF_000696155.1. Next base: position 752,541 of record NW_019059559.1, on the reverse strand, counting down.
AAGGCAGTGGCCTTGGTATAATTTAAAGTATTATCCCAGCATCTTCCTGGAACACTCAGGAAACCCACAAAAAACCTCAAGCAGGATAGCCGGCCACCAGGCTCGGGCTCAAAAACCAGATATCTTAATATGGAGTGCAAATTATTCAGCCGCGACAATGAATTTAAGTCTTTTCAGGAGATAATTTGTGTGACTATGGAGTGATGAGTGACCTAAATGCTCCATAGTTTGTCTGAAAGGGCTGAGAAAGACCGCGAAAAAGTCAGGATAATTCTGTTTAAGGTCAGAACTTCCCGAATACGAAGCCGGGAGATAATCACTTGACCACTGCGCTGGATGGTTCTGCGCAGATGTGCAGGCACTACCTCTTTCAATAACACGTTTGCGATAAATGTACATGAACTAAAACCAGAGATATAAGTGTAAAATCGTGGAAGTATTTGAAATCTTCATATACTCGGAACGAAATTAATTTTTTCCATCTTTTGCATCTACCTCGTAGGTGTAGGTACGAAGTTCGTAACGGTGAAAGCAAGGTATTCTGCCTGTTCCGCTCAATATTCCTTTGCTGTGTGCACCGTTAAATGTCTCACACATCCCATAACGAAGGGACCTGAGTCTTTCGGGTGTCATATGAAATGCAACAGTGGAACATGCTGAATTTAAAACAGTTTTAATGAGACGGAAGGTGGTAATGGAAACCACAGTTTGCATTAAGTATGACGTGGAAAATTAAAGTAAAGGCTGAAAATATTCATGCAATAAATTGCAATATAACTACATGTGCTGTGTGAATTTTCATGTAAACAAATCGTGCGCCAACCTGACATTGGACAAGAGTTACCCTACAGAACTGCTAGTGACGTTGTTTTTTCTGAGAAATATTAAACGAATAGAACAGGTCGAATAGAATTATCCATTTACTTTCTTTAACCTCGTTTCATTGTTAAATCATTACAGATAGAAACACGTACTTTGGCAGAAGAATTTTTCTCGTATTACTTTAAATGTTAACCTACTAAAGTATGATTCAATCAAAACCTATAAGGCTTACTGTAATCAATATTTTACGTAACGTATGGACAGCACTTTTGAAGAGAAACGATAAGATTTATATTGACATTAAGATATGAAAATAAAATATGAAGGACGAGAACACGATAAGAAAAATTAGAACTGAAAATCATCATTAAATATCAGTAAAAATCAGTAATTCAGTAAAAAGTTTATAATATAACACCTGATGACGGCTATATATAGCCGAAACATGTCGTAAATGTTCCACATGTAAATCGAGTACTCGATAAGGAACTTTTAATTATCTTATATTGTGATTGACGGCCAATTTTAATATATTTTAATATTTTTAATATATATTGACATTGTAAAACAGGAAGTAAGTACATCTGCCGATAATCAAAATCAGATCTGTAACAATGTTCTAGGGTAATGATCTTAAATTCCAAATTCTGTATAAATCTATTCAGTAGTTTACTGAAACATGAGGACAGAACAAAAAATTAGCATTACCTCCCCACTGTGCGTTCATTTTACATACTTCATGCAAAGAAGCATAAAATTCGTCTCGATATTCCTAATTTCATTTCTGCATTATCGTGAGATTATGACACGTATGACACCTTGACAGTGACGCAATTTCCGCATGCAATTAAACAGCAATGAGATACCAACCTAATAATGATGTGATCGTTACTTACTCCCAGCGCGCAATTAGAGAGCCAGAAGTTACTACCACTGACCTGTATGATACTGTGGTCATGAATTAGTTTCCGCACGCAGTTGAAGAGGAATGTGAAGCACATGCCGGACAGGATGAGGCAGAATATCACCAGGATGATGATGACGTGGTCCTTCTTTAGCGTCTCTGCCAGAGTTCCAGTCTGCGGCTATATTAGAAGACAACAAATGTCAATACTCCCGCTATATTTTGATGCGTTCAGTCAACTATTTTCGCTGTAATTATAAGCAATTATGTAAGACTAATAAAACAAAAATTTAAAGAACAATTACAACTAAATTAACTTTAAAAAGTTACTGGTACTTCTTCCACACCATTGGTCGCAAAAGTTGCGCTTGGAATTCTAGCGTATATGAGAAACTGGGGTTTGTATTGAGGCCGGAAATTGAGTAATGCATCTCTTAACTAAAACTATACATACAGAAAGAATAACAAAAGGCATCTTTGAACTACTGACAAAGCTGTCCACAGCGCCAGTCGGTGGTCCCGTGTACATCTTAGCTCGGTGCTAGGCTACACTGTCTACTACTTTTCTTCGGTTTTCGTGAGTCCCTGCAGACAAACACAGAATAGGCAACTTACATATTCGCGATTCCCCATTCGACATTATTTCGCCTGACCTATACAGCTAAAACAGCAACATTAAATAAAATAAAAGCAGAATGTGTTTGTATACGATCCATTTACATTTTCGTATAACTTAGTTCGATGATTTGTCAGTTATAGGTTAGAAATGTAGGGTAGATAAGGCTAGGAGAGGTTTGGCAACTGTAGTAATCAAGATAACAACGGAAGCCAAAGGTAACTTAGGTTAGGTTAGGCTAGGTTATAAAAGGCCAAGGCAGGAGAGGCTAGGCAATGTTTGGAAAGACGAGATTGGCCTAGGTTGGTGTAGTGTATGCTAGGCTTCGTGATTAAAATCCCAAATTTGTGAAGAACGCACGCGGAAATAGGAAACCGGGTGTCTTCCGGTACAGATAACACCTTTGCAGTCTTCCTAATAAACTGTTACGCGGTCTCAATAAATTTACCTCGTTTACAACCCGGCGGTCCCACAGTCTATAAGAAAGATTAAATATAATTAGGATAATCAGTAACACATTATCTGTAGTGTCAAACAGCGGTTGTAATGCAATCACAGAACATAACATAGACACTGCCTAGCTCCATTCGTCTCTACTACTCTGTACATGTGCATGGTCTCTCGAGTTAAATGGCTGTAGAATAAATACAGAATCCGAAATGCAATGCCAATTTTAATTCTATTCATTAAATGAAACTCAAATTTCGAAGTGCTCAACACGGTATTTATGTGGTCCAGTGAGCCGCGCAAAGCCGACGGGGGTGAACACCGTGTTATGTGTCCGACCACTATATTTATAGGAGTACAAGGCAGGGAGTGGAGCAGACAGAACCTCGTTTTCCAAAATAAACGATGCTGGCCTGAGCCACTGGGCCCAGCTACCAGAAGAGATGGTTACAAAGGGTTTACTGCTGTTTAAAGGCAGAAGATATATAACCCAATATTGCAAAACTAAATAAAGCAGAGAAAATTCTTCCGCTATTTGGGAACGACAATAAGTAAGTTGGAAAGAAAGAAAGGCATAACGTAACAATTCTGGCACGTTAGCTCCGTTACTGGTTATAGAATTTTAATTTGCGACTGCAAATTTGTGTGCTCTCTGTAAATACCGGCAACGTAAAACAATCTGCAATATAAAATACTATGAAAATCGAGCCAGCAGGTCCCGGGTTAGAGTTGACACAATCTTTCTTTGGTCATCTAGAAATCCATAAGATGCATGGAAAAATGCGCTGGACATAAATTGCGCATTTGATTTTTCTGTAATTTACAGCTTATATTTGAACCATTTTTGTTCAGATAAATATTTTACGAGTTACGCTCCAGGTGTGAGAAGATAACGTAACAAGACTTCAAATTAAATGACCATTACTATTGTCCGATTTTAACTAAAACTATAACGTGTCGCTAAACAATAGCGAAATTTCCAATATCAATTTTCATTAAAATCCGTTCAGCGTTTCTCGATACAAACAGATCGACAGACAGATAAGGCAAAGATAATACACGCAATTTTGTAACTAGCCTAAAAATCGGAGGAATTTAAAAGCAGAATAAATTCTGTGACTGCATAGTAATATTCAGTTTTTTTTCAGAATTTGTGTTATCCTATCTCGTATCTACAGACATAATAATTAACTTTACACGTTGCCTTATGTGTTTTAAGGGAACAAAATTACGAAAACTGAATGTCAAAGAGCATCATAATTTGTGATATTCCCATAATAGACCGTCTTGAAAATTATAATGAACTTCAGAGTTCTATAAAATGCGGGAGATGTCTTAAACAGCTGAGCTACTATGACCTTAAGAAGGACTCTTAGCTGTGCAGTTCTTGTCACTTACTTAATTAGTTCTTTTTTGTTTGAAATCATCCTCTGATAAAATATTGTGAAGGAAATGTCATTACTGAATTCAAGAAACCGGGTCACGGCAGTATAATCAGTATTTCTGGTACGAAGGATACGCACAATTAAAAAACATCTTAGTGGTTTGACAATTACGTTTGGTGTAGAGAAGATGTCATTACCCAATTAAAAAACTATAAAATCTGATGTTCAGAAAATTCAGCTATCAGATTAAAGTAACGTAGTAATTTTAGTAATACCTATTTTTTGTTTGTGGAATAGAAATCACTTTAGTAAATAAAACTTAATACATAATACGTACAGATTTTGAGCTTAAACTTTATTTGTTATTTGATATATAATACTGGCAGCCGCTGATAACTAGTGCAAAAGAGTTCAATTCAAACAGAGCAGGAACCAACATGAAAATTATCACACTGCTCCCTGCAAATCCCTAATTCACAACGGCACAACGCAGAAGTTATTTCAACTTTAAAAACATTCACTCATGTTCTTAAAAGCACTCGTAATGGAATCTGTGGTTTAATGCAAATGATTTGTCAACAGCAGAAATAAATACTTTCCACTTTCTTGGAGTTAGCGTGGGAGAAAAATTCTGGAGTTCGTGATGAAAGATTTTTCCAGTTTGTTAACAAATGAAACACAGAAGTAACCGGCGGAAAAAATGAAAAATACAGACGTACTAAATAATAATATCGACGAAAACATTAACACCAGAATACTGGATATACTAATGAAAAACAAAACAAAAAAAGCAATAAATCGCCTAATTTATGTGATAATCACATTTAAAGACCACAAATGAAAATAAATCTATACAATAAAAATAATAAATATGGCCCAAGAAATTTTATGTATGAAGACTGAAAGAGGTGATAATTAAGCCAACTATAATATATGAAACAAAAATAATTTCACGTCTATTGAAGTATCACCACCACCAAGAATCAGAAATACGAGATATAGCAGAAATATGCTCTTTGATAATATCGGAAATAACATGGCCGCAACGCGAAATATTTCTGTATGATTAATTATTATATCACGTATATTAGTAGCAAAAGGTAAAGAAGTCCCGCTACACATTGTGTTCGTGATACGACTTTCGAAAACATAAGGCCTATCTAGTGCAAAACTCAGGAAATAGTCAAAATCTAACCCTTTGATTTGCACAGAGCAGCATACCCTTATTATAGAAACATCCTATTTATATCTGTTGTATAATGTTGATACTTGTGAACCCCTGCTGATGATACTCAACAGTCATGCCACAGACAGAAATGCTTTAATAAATGTGACAGCCAGTTGTAAGCGCTGGGGGACGTTAGATGGGCCGTGCATTGTGTCTGTGATTAATAGTGAGCGAGTCGGCTGCCAGGAAAGACCTGAGAGCTGATGGTCAACAGAACTTCTGTCTTTACATACAAATCTTATACCCAACTTTTGTTCGTATTACAAGCGCGTTGCAACGTACAGCTAGACACAGCAGCCACCGAAATAACCAAAATTTAGTTGCTCTCCTTGTACACCAAAACTACTGAAAACCACAATTGGAAAGGAAAACAGCTCTTCATATTTGTTTAAACATTTTTGGAACGTTCTGGACCTACCGCGAGCACGTTGAGTTTATTTACGTTTAGTAAACACGATTTCGACAATCTAAAAGTCGAATATATATATACTTCATGCTCCTTCGACTGTCCAGCTCATTTTCCTCACACAAGCATGCCGATTGAAAAAACTGCGAAATTCTACAGTATAATTATCTTGATTCATCTTTAATTTATTTAACGACAGAATCTCAATTCCATAAGCTATAGGCACTTGATCATAAATGATTACTAGGAAGGTTTTGGAAGGGGAAAGTCATGGCAAGCATTCCCTTGGAAAGAACAGAGAAAACCACGAAATACTTTATTCACACTAGCCAGTACTCGAGCCTTGCAGCCACAGAAGCCTGGGCAGTTATTATTATTTTTCATACTGAGCCTTTTAACAACGACCGGCTCATTTAACTTTACCTTGTATCACTCTTGAACTCACAGACACGCTGTTTTCAAGTCTGTCAAGTTTCGTAATTAAACACCCACGAATCGAAAGTTTCTTGATTGTGACGTAATTCGTCATCATAATACAGCTTCCCATTCTTTATCTCTCTCTAGTTTCTTTTTGTCTCTTTTATTCGTTATTCTCCTTTTATAAACATGTTGTTTTAGTCTTTTGCCTGTCGGCTTCACACACTTCTTCATTTTCATAATCTTGGGGATTCGAAGACAAAAGAAAATAAAGTCAAAAGTTTGTTTTCGAAAAGATCTCAAAGCGACATAAATGTACAATTGAAGACTGTGAATGGAATACTTTTAAAAATCTGGGATGTTAAGAAACGACCAAATGACTTCTAGCAGAGTTCCCGCATTACATTTCTTATCAGCCTTTATTGCCTGATCGATTATCGCAAGCATGATCGTTCGTAACGTATCGCTGCATATCAAACAAAAAGATAGCAAAACCAAAGAACATTTGTGTTTACATTATCATCTGTTGCAAATTACTTTCAAACACACGATATTAACCAAGATTTTACTGATTACTTCTCACATTAGTTGCAACACAAATTTGTTGATCTCAGATATGTATTAAACAGCAGCAAGCTGAGAAGCGAATTTATGAAATTAACAAAATCTAGAAAAGTCGAATAATATGAATAAAAGTGTATTTTTTATTTTAATGAAGATGCTCAACACATTAAATAGTAAGATTTTCTTGAGAATGCAAGTGTTATGCGTTGTAATGATAACATCCAACACAGAATATCTTCATAAATTACATTTATTGCTCTATCTATGGGCACCAGTTATGTAAGCGGTTTGCAGAATCGACTTTCCGGCTCAACTACGTGAAAAAACACTTCATCTTAAATCAACGCCCACTATGGCTTTATTATCACAGAAATCACAGTCAAAGGAAAACGGAAAACGTTTTAAATCAAACGGGCAGTCAGAAGATATTATATTAGCGGTAGTATGAGAGTAAATAATTTCTTCTTTTGCATTCTCTGTTAAAACTTTAGTTCCAATTTATATATTCCTTCAAATATTTAGTCAAAGAATTTTGGAGGGTAATCTGCTCCCTTTGTCGAAACAATGTTAGCTATAACTATGTTGCTCTAAAACACTTAGTTTCCACAGTATAGAAAACACCTTCACCAAGACTCGAACACAAGACAGCTTTCGGGCTTATGAGGTTTGTTCCTATTACCTCCTTCGCCGGAAGAAATAATTTTGGTCTTGAAGCCATACTTCTATTGTGCTTAGTTCCGGAGCTTAAAAAATCATTCTCGCTTGGACTAAAACTCAATACACATTTTCGGGATTGAGGACTTCATTCATGAAATCTCTGTATCGAAATAGCCCTGGTCTTGGCTCTGTTCTATCCTGCATAGTTTCTGAGCTAAAGAAATTATCTTCACAGGGGCTCAAACCCAGGACAAATTTTTCGAGGTTGTGCCTTTGTTCCTGTAATCCCTCGCCGAAATAAACAACTCTGGTGCTCCTCTTCTGGGACTTTACGGGACAACACTCAGACGTCGTATATACTGAATCATACATTTCTGACGTGTTCTGAACGCCGAAACATTTATAAATTTCGTTTCAATGTAGCGCGTTTAAACAATATTTAATATTCTCTCAACTCACACATCAATTGCAGAAAGTACCGGGAATAAAAATCAGAAACCCTTAAACCCCCCCCCCCAAATTACCCCTGTCTGATGCATTGAGTACTTAATGAGTGTAATTAGTTTGGCAGCGCAGTTTTCCGTCACTGTTGCCGTGTTATTTTATATTCAAGTATGGCGACATCCATCACGAAATAATATCACATAGGCCTAACATGTTATTAAATTCGTATACTATAAGACTGAGTGTCAAAGATATACCAACACGTTTATTTTTATAATTTTATTACAGTTACCCTAACCACGCATAAAGTACCTGCTATTATTATTATTATTATTATTATTGTTGTTGTTGTTGTTATACTTTAATAACCTCGTCATATTTGACAACAAAACCGTAGTCAATTAACATGCATTATCCAATTAATAAACATATTTCTTAATGACGCTTTCAATTATTAACTTCAAGATGCTACTACCGTATCATCATATCGAGGGAATTATGCCAGAGTGTCGTATCAACAAAATTATTGATTCACAGGAAACTAAATTCTTACGCTTATTTCGTTTGACAAGTGCTCGCATGCCCAAATGTATCCCCGCGTACAGCGGCATCAGCATTACGCCCTTCAGGCATGGCATACACCCCACTATTTCATGTCGTTAAACCAAATATCTTCGATAATTCAGATATGATACCCCCTTCTGGCACGATGCATTAGATATGACATTTCAAGCTCTTGCATGATAGACATCGTTTTTAAAGGTTAAAAATTAATCATACCTACGTATTACTTACTTGCTTACTTAATTACTTGCTTGCTTAATTATTTAAACGCTTAGTGCAAAGACACTATATGCCACTCTAGGCCATGGTCTTCTCTAAATTTTTAATGCGATATTTTCGGACAATTTTCTTCATTTGATACAACTCCTTGGACGAGTGGTAGGGTGAGTCAGTCCGTCGTAAAATCTCTAAATACACAAGACAGAAGAAGCGGACACATTCATGATTCGAGTATAATTCCGACCCACAAACGTAGTTTTCGAGCAACCAAGACCCACGTCCTAGACCAGGGATGGGGAACCTTTTCATGTTGAAAGGCCGCATTAATTTAGCTGTAATCAAATAAAGCCGCATTCAAGAAACTTCAATTAGATATAATTCAAAATGTGCATTATTTTGTAAAAATCTAACTACTATGTACTTAATAATTTCAAAAAATGAAAACTATTTGTTAATTTTAAAGTTAACTAATCTTTTAATGACTTTGTTGTGTCTGCTTTTTGTTGGAAAGCATTTGAATGTTTGGTTGCAGCATGAAGGTCCGCAGTGTCAGTTGGTCCTCTAGATGGGTATCCGTCATTTGTGACCTTAAGGGCGTCTTGAAAAGTGTATTAATAAAAATAAAAGGATTTGTTCTGTAAAATTTGGATTCAGTCAAAAGGCCGCACTTAAGGACCTAGAAGGCCACATGTGGCCTTCAGGCCGCAGGTTCCCAACCCCTGTCCTAGACCGATAAAAACACTAGAATAGCCATCTCCGGGCAAGATTCGAACCTGAGACCCCGAATATGAATCAGGAGAACTAACTGCTCGACTGCTAGGCCTGGTGACTACAAAATGTATTCCAATTTAGAACAAAAAACACGTTTTCAAGTCTTATGTTAGTATTAATGTTAATTTATGAAGATGTTGTCGACAGATCAACTGTGACCAGTATTTTAAATGCGTCTGATTTGTATCCCGGCCAGGAACACTCTATCCTTAGATTTTTTAAGGTTTTTCAATGCTCTCCCAGAAAAAAAAAAACACTTCAAAATATCTTAAACACAGCAGTTTACAACTGCTGCCATCATCCTACCATAACTCATCTGAACTCATACAACATTCTGCTCTTAAACTGTAATACACTTGTAGCAGCGCCTCGCGATGTCAGGCGGAATCCCACTCAGGCTTCTTTGACGTTAAGAAATATTGTGTTATATTATACATCGTTAGTAGTTGAAAAAACAAAACAAAGAGGATTGCATCTTCTTTACAAGGCTTCTTGATGTCTGAGGCATCTCTGACCTGAGACTTCTAAAGGAAAAGTTACACGAGGCTCTGCAACTACGTAATCACGGAACATAGTACGCGATATATAACACAACAGAGTAACATATTTTCCATAAGCGTTACCTGCTATTTTGCATGTCTACTGAGTTTGCTGTTCATTTATTTTAAATATAAATCCACTGTACCACACTGCACAGGGTAAAAAGTAGTATTTAGTTAAATAATCACCACACACATACATAAGGTATACATATGCATATGTACATTGGCCCATATTGTGTATCTCTGTCTCTGATTTACATATAATAAGACGTATCGCTGAATTATATTAAATATGAGAACTCAGGACACACAATTCTCCAGTGAAGTTCAACTTCCAACTAGTCGATAAATCCAAACCCTACATAAACTGAATACAATATTTTTTTTTTATATTTGGAGGGGAGCACACTATTATGTCCGCGTATAGGGCTTCCACTGGGATACTTGTTAGAAAATTTATTATTAGGGGCAGTTAATGAGGAGGTAATATTGTTAAGGTGCTATGAAGAGGTTTATTTGAGATCAAAAAACTGCTTTAAGCAGACGAAGTAAATTAAAATCACATTTCGGAATAAGATTAGCAATGAATGAGTAGACACGCATTCAGCCAGATGGAAAACACGAATTACCCCAAAATCTTAATTGTGCAGAGAGAGAGAGAGAGAGAATTACCGGTTACGTATTAACCTCTACGGCTAGAATTTACCTACATTTCTAAAACGCGAAAGGAACGGACTGGGAAAATCTGTTGGCCCAATAACAACTTCCGAGGTCATTAATCAGGTATAAGGACCTCAGCCAATGAGTCACCAATGGGACATGAGGTCTATTTGAAACGGGGCCTTGAGTAAGTGGAGTCCTTAATGTTAGGTTTCTCACCACACGTAACGAGGGGTGATCGTTCATTCGTTTGTTAGTTTATGGGCAGTTCCATATTTACATTCTTACACTAGTGATTAAATCTGTATGTTAAAATCTAAGCTAAATCTGTATGTTAAAATCTAAGCTAAATCAGTCTAAATTTTTTAACCAATATATATTGTTAGTATGTCTGCTTCGACAATTAGTTAAAAACACAGGACGTTTCGGAAGCTGTCTCTGCTTCTGTCCTCAAGTCAAATTATTAAAATGTAACCAGTTAGAGCCACTGGAAAAAAATCCGGGAACTGAGATAATTTTTTTCCAATGGACCTAAAATATTGCCCGCTAAATTTGACTGAAATCAACATTTTCTTTTGTTGAACAGTAATACAATTTATTGCAGCATTATCTTTTCATACTGCACTGAACGTACAAAATTTATAAAACTTCTTTGTAAGAGAAACTGAAAGTTAAATATTCCTCAAAGCGATTGATGTCACATTCTTATCAAACGCAGCAATACAGACCGTCTCACTCGGGAATCTCGCCAGACCCACTAAAGGCTCCACTTACAACCTCCTTAGCATTAATTGCTACCAGAGCTGCTACCGTCAAAACTTAATTTCAATTTTTTCCGCATTGTCTAGCATGACGGACATCAGCTATTTAGAAGATGATTCCCGCTGCATGACCTGGTAGTATCACTCAGCCCACTGCCACCTCAGGTTCATTGCGTCATCCTCTTGATCACCTATCCGTTATAACGACACTGCCTGAGGAATATCATCTCTCGAACTGAACCAGCCAGGAAACCGACCTAGACCTCTAGAACTCATCGCCTTCCGGAGAGGCAGAGAAAAGGACGGACGTTTTATAAATACGAAGATGGGATTGATTAAGTGAAGAGCGGATGAAGTATATTCCTAAGGCATTGATCAAATAATTCTACTTAGGTATAGGTCAATTGTTTGTAATCTACGATTAGTTTATGAAACGGTATTGAATGCTGGGTTCAAGTAACGTCCAATGAGATATAATAGGATTACGAATGTTTAATCTGGAAGAATTTTAAAAAAAAGTGTTATGGAATATTTTAAAGTAAGCCTACTGTCCCAGAATTTGAACAAACTAGTAAACTTCCCATCAAGAATGACGGGAAATCGAAATCAGTAAACACACACAGACAGTGAATTAATATGCCATAAAACCAAAACAACAAATCGTCACGAACTAAAACTTCCTTATTATATAATTGGTAAATTAAAAGATTAATATGTGAAAGACATTAAGATATTAATATGTATATGGAGTTATTTTTAATAAGATTATAAAGTAATTTGGGCATTTTCCTTCGGAAACAGTCACATAATCTGAATATAATAGACCCACTATAAAATTCAGGTCACAACAAAGATACGTAGTCCATTTATATTAGTCAATACAACTACAATGTTTCACGTAATTATAGAGTCATGTTCCAATTATTTCATCACGAGCTACTATAAAATGGCGTAGTGGTTCCACTTTTCGGAGTCTTCTTCTTATTTCTAGCATATGCATTTTCCTTTTACAACAATTCTACCACACCACAGCAACTCACTCGCTTATTAACAACATTAAACATCAACATTTTTGCCACAACACTAAAATCACTGTAAACTATAAACTGTTTTGCATTAGAATAAAAATTCCACTTTTGTGTCTTCTGTTACAGAGCGTTATCGTTTGCCATTCACTAATTTATAAACACTAGGTTTTGTCTACTAATAATTATCACTCAACCTTTAGATTTGTACATGTATAACTTTTAACATTAAAGAATTTTAATATGATGAATATAATTTAAATGTATATCTTCACATTTATAGGTACAACGCAACACATGTTGGAAACTGGTGTGGCTTGTATTAAATTAATAATCCTATTTTTGTACTTTTGTGATTTTTCGTTTCCTTCCTGTCTGATGTGTAGTCTACAGCTGTGCTACACGCGAACATACGCCACTTATAAAGTATTTCCTTATCTCCTAGATAACAAAAACAGTGAACGTGCATTCATCCACCCTCACTCACCCGTATTTTATCCATTTTCTGTTAGACAGTTGTTATTACAAACTGGCCAGCGATATGTTACAACTAGTGTATGAGACCCGTTGAAATTCAACGGGATTTTTTTCCCGTCTTTCCTAGACCCATTTATTCCGTTCGTTTTTCTTCCCGTACTTTCATATTCGTTCCTCGTTACTCCGTACCCGTTCCTACCCAATTCAACGAAGAACAACAATACAATATCAACAGTGATATTTACGTGCTTCTGAAATCTGCCTAATGGCAGCGTCTTTTGTAAAATAAATGTTGCCATATAGCGTCATTGCTGAACATTGTTATGTAAGAAACGCATTAGGCGTCACTTCAGTAATCGGTCTCAAGAAACTTAAATTTACCCATCGTCACTTTGCTTCTGAACTGTTTACGCTTTCCTTTGTAGAGAAAAAACACATTCAGGCTATTATTTTTAAAGGAGGCTTTCCTTACATTTAACGTCATTATTATAAAAAAACTTATTTTATTACGCACGTAGAAAGCTCTTTCTGGAAGCCAAAGACAAAAACGAATTATGGACGAACTAGCAAAACATCAACATTCAAAGTATGACAGTAAAATGGGACTATGTTTCATTTAAAGAGCAGATCCACTAGTTCGAAATCCCTCTAAAGCCCATAAAAGAAACTAACAAAAAAATTAAAATTTCTGTCTTCTGGGTTGTTGCGCTGTGTAGTGTGGTCGATGTTTACAAACGTTTCAGAGGTTATACTGTCTCCGTCATCAGGGCGATTCTTAGTATGAAGAATTCCGTCTTCTGGGTTGTTGCGCTGTGTAGTCTGGTCGATGTTAACCAACGTTTCAGAGGTCATACTGCCTCCGTCATCAGGGCGATTCTTAATATGAAGATTTCTGTCTTCTGGGTTGTTGCGCTGTGTAGTCTGGTCGATGTTAACCAACGTTTCAGAGGTCATACTGCCTCCGTCATCAGGGCGATTCTTAATATGAAGATTTCTGTCTTCTGGGTTGTTGCGCTGTGTAGTCTGGTCGATGTTAACCAACGTTTCAGAGGTCATACTGCCTCCGTCATCAGGGCGATTCTTAATATGAAGATTTCTGTCTTCTGGGTTGTTGCGCTGTGTAGTCTGGTCGATGTTAACCAACGTTTCAGAGGTCATACTGTTCCCGTCATCAGGGCAACAACCCAGAAGACAGAATTCTTCTTACCCACCGCTGTAAAAACCTCAAATCATACATAACAAAAAAACTCACGAATCGAATATCTAATTCACTGACTAGCAAGCTAACAAACAAACAAACCAACCAGCCTACTGAATAATAAATTAACTCATCAAATATAGTGATCGATTATTTAATGAACCAATCAACCAAGAGACAAGCATCTAAGCATATAATCAACCGTATGTGTATCTGCATGCTTTAAGACCAGAAAGTACTTCACCCCTACCCCACCCTGACCACGTGACTAAATCACGAGCGTTGCTAGATCTGCAACGCTGAAACTTCTGAGCTGTCTTCATTCGCCTCGGCTCCGCTGTTCGTGCTGCAACGTTGTACAATTTTGTTGTGACCTTGAAGCATGAAATGTGGTTACGGCTACTGTAACCAATCGATCAACCAACCATAAAATTCACTAATTACCAAACTACTATCCGGCTAAGCCACCGACTGAGTAATCGGATAACGACACCCCTTGTACAGGGTTTTGATCTGAGCAGTTGGTGATCAACGGAATCTTGCTAACAGTGTTTCTCAAAGTGTGGTACGCGAAAGGATCTCAAGGGGCACACGGCATACAATAAACAAGTATAAATTATTCCAGAGTTCTGTCTACTGTCATATGAACTCTTATATAAAGATCAATTAACAAATTTGTTAATTCGCATAAAGCTTGTAAATTCCTGTACAGTTTATAGCTTACCACATAGCTTTTTAGCATGCACAGAAAACTTATTAAACTGTAGTTCTACAGTTTACGAGTTAAATGATTCTGATTTGACTGCTGCAAACTGATTTCACGCGTTCGAATGCCGTCCAGGATTGGTACTGGAGTATTCTTCGTGCAGGTAGAAGCTCAAAACAAAGACGTTTCCAGACCAACATGCATTGCTTTTTTACTTGTTTGCAATAATACAACATATCCTCAAATCATAAAAGACAACAACAAATCATCCGGAATATAAAACTAACGCCTACATTTTTAATACGTAACAATATCTTGTACGATAAGACCTGCCTGTTTCTGAGAACACTGGTGAAGTTTATGTAAAGTAGATCTCATATTGGACATATACAAACCAAAATTAGAAAATTTGTTGTACAGACTATGGATACCAAATTTAATCGAAATTTATTTTGTGGTTTCGGTGATGAAAGAAGCTATCCTGAAGGAAGAATATGACCACCCCGTTCATCGTGTTTTACTCACTTCGCATAATACACAGCTAAATAACGCATCGTAAGAAATTTCATGTCTCTTATCGTATGTCAGTACTACGAAGTTACGTTGAGTGAAAATATTACATTAAAATGCAGTGAATATAATGCAAAACTGAGCTTCCTCTTCTGACATGAGGTTGGCAGAGCATTTCAAGCTTCTCAGTTGAGTCTCTAAGCCTCAGTTTCAGTTATTTTTTAATTAGCTATGACCCTTCACGGACGTCCAAGGAAAGCTTCATGGACGCAAATCCAATTAGAGGACCCGTTTACTTTCTGTCGTATCAAAGGAAGTTGGGCCAATATTTTATTTAGCACACAAGCAGTACACACTGAAT
Organism: Zootermopsis nevadensis; assembly: GCF_000696155.1. The sequence continues at coordinate 736,857 of NW_019059559.1, read as the reverse complement.
CCAGTTTACACGGACCATGGCAAAGTATAAGCGGCATATCGCCACAAAACGCGATAGGTTGTCCATTTACGAAAACATTTCGTCACGAATATGACAAACTTCTACTCTGATAGCTGTACCAAAGTGGAGGTGTGCAGTCAACCTTAAGGTCCGATCGAGAATAGAGCCCTCGATACTCGTTGCGTTAAACCCTTGTTGCTCTCTGCACAGATGTTTCCCTCCGTCTGCACATCTGTAACTACTATAGAACAGTTGAACGGATTTTTGCGAAATTTAATACTGGAGATTGTACGAAACATCTATGAACCATTTCAGGTTTGATTGAAATTGGACAAAGTTAACTGGCTCTTTACAGAATGATCTACATGCGCTCCGGTTGTGCGATGACGTCATCACAGTCATCTTTCAACTTTGTGAATACTCGGAGAATTCGCATGATGGAGTTAGAGTAATATCTTATTATTCAAAAGGTCTCGGGTTCGATCCTACCTGTTGCCACTAACATAAATCGTCGTTATCGTAATAGCCCAGTATTAAAACGTACAGGGTTCGATCTCAACCGCTGCCAATAATATAAATTACGAAATGTACATATGGCTTGACAAATCGGAAGTGTTCGGCAGAATTTAATTTTTGTTTGATTAATTATTGGATGAACCATTGTGAATGGCCGAAATTCATAGGTTGCAGTTTCTCCAGACTTAGAGCCACGTGACCACGGAAGATGAAAATATTAGGAATATAAATTAATCAACACATCATTATGTTAACGAATTGGCTATAATACTGAAATATGTGTTTATGTGCAAAAATCTCCTATTATGACTAGCTGATGCCAAAAAAACTCCGTTATGTAAAACTTTCCTTAAAATTTTCCAATCTACATAAATCCTCTTCACATTTTCGTGTAAAACTGTATGCCACGGGCATTAATACGTATTTGGTAACAAAAGAATTATTTTTTGTTTACCGCTATGAAAACTATGTCCTGCATGTAACATCCAATCAACTATGCCGTCATAACAAATCCCTGGGCAACATTATAGTAAATGGAATACGGTGTGATTCCAGAACAAAAGTTTTCCGTTCAACTAACACCCATGTAAAAAACCAAGGATGAAAATTCTATTAAGGACAAAAGAGGACATGCTTGCATATAATATTATTGCTCAGGTGCCGTCATAACTAAATTCAGTTACAGTATGGGTCGAAAGAAACCTTACGTTACATTTTTTCAAGTTCTGCTGAGAACGTCTGCCGCTTTCCTGTTAAATGTCGTTGGATTCAAGCAAGGGAGTGAGGAAACGACTGCTTGCCGCGACAAGGATCGAGATATAACGTTGCGATATTGCGAATCTTCGTCACTGCCCGTAAATCGGCGATCTAGTGTGAGTCCCAGAAAGGCTATTTCTTCATCATGAAGTATCGAAAAAGATTAACTGTGTGATACACGACCATGGCATTCCAAAAGAAACTTATAGAGAGAAACAGCACGTAGCCTATATAAAAGCATTCTCATTATGAAGACAACGCGTCTCCTTGGATGTTGCACTGGAGTGATACAATGTCACTGTGGAACTGGGTCGCCAACGGGCCCATAGTCCGTCCGCCAGATGATACATGAGAATATTCACAAGGAAAAACCCTAGGACTCAGACAGAAACCTGTTCCAGTGCCACTTTGCCCATATGGATTGACCTTGGTGCGAACCGAAGCCTCCGAGCTACCATTTCCATAATGGTCCACTGTCACGAATATTTAAAATAGCATAAATATCAACTGACTACACCGAACAGTTAATTCGACGGTAATATAGCATCTTTCTTTTCATCGGTGGTTTTTTCATCTCGGTTCATCACAAAGCAATTACGTGTGCCACATTTTTTAGTTAGGAGAATGTTTAATTACTAACTAATTACCTAACTTTCTCAATAAAAAAGAGTAATTATTGATAGACTTTCATTTTAATAATATCGCCACTTTGTCAATTGTTCAGCAACCGAGTAATTTCACTTAAAACTTCAAAATAAGTAACAACGTTCTCCTTTCCTTAACCTTTCCTTTTTCTAAACTTTTCTACAAAAAGAGTTTGATTACAAGTCGCATACCCTGTGCCTCTACCGACGAGTTCTACTGAGGAAAGTGTGAGTGCCGCTGATTGAAGCGTATATCAAGATTTAATTTCCTGTTAACTGGAGCAGAACTGCTCTGAATTCAGCGTTCGAGGTATGTTACCTGGAGGATTTACTGTTTCATTATCTTACTTACTTTCAGTCATTGTCCATCATTAAAAATTCATAAATGTAAGAACAAAAACTGTGACTTAGTAAAATAATAAAAATTCGAAATGACTGAATTAGAAACTGAATGGTGCTATATATATATATATATATATGTATGTAATCTGTTCTGACGGAATCCTAAGGTTTATCTCTGTGTTCCATAACATCCACAATTGAATCCTATAAACAGCCAGTTAATCCTACTTTGTATCGGACACTACATTTATCTAAGATCCATTTAATATTAATGTTTTATTTATTCTGAAATATCCCATGTAACAACTTTCCTTCAGATTTTGTAACAGAAACACGTTATGCATATTCCAGGCTTCAAACGTCGATAAAGTTAATTGGATTATTTCTGATGCCAGATATCATGATAAAATAAAGTAAATAATAATATTATAGTACAAAACTGAAAGACTGGACGTAAAATAAAAAAACGTAATATTATTACGGATGCACCTACGCCTTTGTTTAGGATAATGAGAAAATCAATTGTTTCGTAATCAGAGAAAAACTTAAACGAAACAAAAAATAGAAGGAATAAAGCTGAAAAAATGAGGTTTGTGATGTATCAGAAACATGATTTGCGTTCTGATATCAGAAGAGAAGGGAAGATATTAACGAAGGAACTGCAGACCAGGCAGAATTTCGAAGTACATAAATGCAGTCGGATCATGTTAAGAGCACGAAAGAAAAATCTTTTTAAAAAGAATTTTTAGTTGCAATCCACGGAAGGAAGTGGATGCTTGAAGACCTATAAACACACGAAGTGGCCACAGGAAGACATGGGTCACGACAGAAATAATTAGGCTTAAGTGTGATATCGATAATTTATGATAAAACTACATTTAATAAATAAGATGTTTTATGCAGTAGTGTAGAAATGACGTGGTAAAATGTCTCTAACATAACCAAAGAATAAACTCAAAATTATTAATATGGCAAGATACTGTTTGTTGTAAAACAGGCGAACTACACTATAAAGACATCTTAAATTGCAACCTGCGTACACCAGGACAATCGAACCCCGATTAACAATGCATCCTACAACTAAGTAGGGTCAATACTGTACATGAATGGTACTCACTATGCAATGTTCGTCGTCGTCCCATCGGAACCGACAGTTCTCGTTCCCGTTACACTCCAGTTCCTTCTTGATGCAGCGCTCGTCCTGACAGTCGAACTCGTCGCTCTTACAGCGCCCTGCAATAATTCCGTCCGTTCATCTGTTAATTCACTTAACGGCGAATTATGGCGGGATTATTGCCATTGAGGAACTTTAAAATGTCGGACGAAGCGGTTGTCGAATATTTTGAGGCTCTACTCTACATTATCTTGCAGGGAATAAAGAAAATCGCGAAGAAACTAAATCAGGGTAGCATGTCTTCGTCTCCGTGTCGAAATTCGAAACTTGGATCTCAAAATTTTGATGCAAGAGCTAACCACTAAAATGTCACTGGTATTATATGTGATCAACATTATATTATCAAAATTGTAATCGTTATTCACGTTACGTCCCGTCGCGACGTCTGCAGTTTAGACGCCGACAAAATATTCCGAAAATGCGAAGAACGGTCTCGTGATGACATGTGACATGATGCCATAAACTTTACGCCGACTGTCGCGAGGTGGTCAACTGTCAACGTTTCTCTTTCGCAGAGTAACAACACGTAAACTAACCTAACACAACCTAGCCCTCCAGAACGTGCAATAATAGAATATTATATTCCGAACCGGACTACACAATGCGATTTTTGCAAATTTCTTATTTTGATTGACCCCAGATGAAATATTTTAATATAATAATTATTAATAAAAGATTGTCAGTTATCTTAATTGTACAAATTTAGTTTCTGTCTACACAAATATTGTTTTTATATCTTTTTAAGTACTGTAAGTTACTGGGGATACATAACAAGACTCCCCCTAGATCTACAGCCATACACTATTGAATGCCCCAACTGGAAATGACGTTACTGTCGGTGGCATCTCACGAAATTTTTTCGTCTGTCATGTTGGTATTGCTTATTGTAGGAAAATAGAACGACTCTATGGTAGATACCGGTGGCATTTCGTCCATACCAAATTTCTTCCAAATCTGTCCAGTGGTTTTCGAGTTGGATCATTCGAACAAACTGACTGACATATGATCAGCCATTTTATGCGTTCATTCCGTGCACATCGATCAAAGAACACGTAACAATAGAAAGACGAAATCGTATATAAGAACGTACGTACAGTATCACCAGAAACAGCGGAAGTTTTCTTCTTCAATAAATAGTCTTTAATAAATTATACAAAAATATTTAAAATGTATATTTATTATGACAATGTTATAATATACACTCGTATTGACTGTTCTATTATTTACCAGATTGGCGCCGGATAGTGATGGCTTAATGCATAAACTGGTTGCCAAACAACAAAATAGCAGTAGTCACAGATCGTTCATGAATATGCATTAAATGTTTTTCCAATCGGCAGAGTAGCGGCAGTGTGTAATGCCGGACCTGGTCACACAGAAGCCAGAAGACAGACGGAGTTAGCGGACATAAAAATGGCCAAACTCCAATAAACGATTTTATATACACTAAGATCATTAATACTGCAGCTCAGTCAGTAAGGCGGGGATCGGAATCGTGCAGGGACATTGAAATTTTTGTCTTCACCAATGGGACCAAAACGGCTTAATGCCTCGCGCAACCTGTGGAATAAAGCTAACCACCGATTAAAGTAGCAGTATTTTAATATCGAATTTATACTTGTTCCAAATGTTAGTTATCTTACCATCATTTTCGTCGTTCTTCTTAGCTTCTCTGTAAGCAGTGAAGAGAGACGAGAACGTCGAGTTCCTGGCATCCGAATCCGCAAAGAAACGGACGTAGAGAATATTGTTCTCCGAGTTCACAACATCTGCAATAGCGCCACAGAACGTCTTGACTCGGGACTTGACATCGGTAGTTGGAGAGAAAATGTCTACGAAGTTTTTCTGACAGTCATTTGGCTTGAACAGGTTGAAAGTTTTGAAAACCAGCTGGATCTGAAACGTCAATTTAATACTACATTACACTTTTCTGTAAGAAATCAGATGGAAAGAACGTTTAACCTAAAACTAGCCTGAAAACTAAACATTAACTTAATCTATATTTCGGCAGTGGTATTTCCTTGGGTTGCAATGGTTGTCAGCGTTAGTTATTAAAACAATTCATGCCAGAAATGCACAGGTGTTCTCTAGAAAACTTTGAAAATTGATTTATTTTGTATTATTGTATACCCCACTTCATATGCTACTAATTTATTGCAAACAGGCTACAATTCCACAAATGCAAAACGTATTACACTACAGACTAATCAGACATTTATTTGGCCTTGAATTGTTCATTCTATCTAAGCATGTTGTCTGTAGATGGTTGTATTGACACAACAACCCAGAAGACAACCATCTACAAACTCACTGCCGTGAAAACCTCAAATCCTACATGTCTGTAACTCCAGTTTTCATAGATAGGACATAACGGTTCTTGAAGGTTTTCCAACATTTCCGCATTTTTAAGGTGGGCAAGAAGTTGTGGGAGGGGCAGGGATGCGATTGAAGTCGGGAGATAGAAACAATGGTGTTCTGCAGTGAGGAGATCTGTTATAACAAGAGTGACTTGCAGAATAACAAAATTTAAGTTAAAAATAAGAGTTTATTGTAAATAGCACGAGTGAATAAATTTATCTATCAGTTCTGAAGAACCCACGTGTAACCAATGATAGTCCGTTAAACTATGAAGAAAAAATCGGAAAATATTTCGAGTAGGCCGACATGTTGCAGATCTGATATGAGATCCGGACTTTACGTCCTGCACTAAATAAAGAAAAAAAGCAGTTAGAATTGATATTCAAAAATCATGCAAAGTAGTGGTTGGTTCTAAACAAAATTACATTAGCCTGACACCTTGCAGCGTTGAATTACAATATAAATGAAAACGGACTCCCTTGAATAGCTCTGCACATGAAACAGAGGAATTAACATTGGAAAGGACACGAAGAAGGCCCCGACTTCTGCACAAGTGCGTTAATTTTAAGAGCTCCGTATACACAACGCGTAATTAACAGAACCTTCCAGCTGCTCCTCATGACGGCATGCATTCATCACTGACAAAGCTCACTTACAAAATGTCTCATAATCTTATTTAAACCAAAGTAATCTATGTTCAGTTTAACTTCCAATATTCATTTGCATGCCAGTTGCAATGTACCACTAATATTTTACTTACTTTTATATCTTAAAGTTTCTGTGTCCTCAAAGAATTTAGCATCCAAATTTACCCATACATATAGTGTCTTTAGGCCCAATGTTTTTTTGTTTGCTTTTAAATATATTTTTGTCGTTTAATGTGTTTATACATTCGTCTTTTAAGCATATCATATTTCGTCACTATTTTACCAAATAATGTTTTTTAAAAACTTAGAAGTGTGAAGATTCTCCTCACAAACTTAAAACTGAAAGATGTCAGCCATGTACGATTAATTTCATTAAATATTCTGCTTTGTATTTAAACGAAGACTGAAATAACGCGAAACTGCTGCCAGGGAGTGAAGGAAAACCACAATTAGTTTTAGTCTTTACGTACATTCTCTCAATAAATATCCCCAACTGGTAATGATAGGGTGGAAAGTGAAGGACTTGATTCATACAGTTACGAAAGTTCAGTATTATCATTTTCAAATTCGATTTCAATTTCCATGCTGTGTTAGAACAAACAGGTTTAATTAACTAACTCCCTGGTAGCGGGGTTAGTTAACTTGTTTAATACCTTAAGGACTTGATTCATGAAACATTTATGGAAGTCTAAAGGCTCAGAGATATAAGAATCTCCTTGTGTCATGTGTGTCTGTCCGTTTTCTAATTCGATTACACATATCGATAAATATAAAACAGCAAACAAGGAGTATAAAGAAGTGAACTTACTGTAAACCAACTCAGTTACTTTAAATTGTTTCAGACTGTACATTTAAATGTTTTAAATATTTACTTTGATGAAACAACAAGGTATACTTTTTAAATTCACCGGAAAAATAGTTTATAAACTATAAATTATTAAAATGGATAGAATGCAGAAGAAATTAATATATTTTTACAAATTATGGGAACACGTACACGTTTAGTCTCTGTATAACCACCACTGTAAATATTTCATCAGTAAGCCAAATTACGTGTTACAACACGCGCAACTAATGGGGACGTTTACAACAGTTACCAACATGCTTTTTAATGTTATTTCTTCAATCCTATTAAAAAAAATAATTCATGTTTTTTTAAAATGTCCACAGAGGACATGCGATTGATATGCATCACTAATTAATACTGAGAAAAAAAATCTTAATTTTACTTTAACGTGTCGCAGCCACCCCTGCCTCAAATTAGATCACAATCGCTTCCGTCCACATAATTTCCAATTCGTAATTCACTAATCATCCTACAGTTCGATGCTAAATATTAAGTGTTACTGACAGAGTCCTTAAATAAACCACAGATAACAAACACGACAGTTTTACGACACGCGTTTCACCAAGGCACTCGATGGCTCTAGGACTCCACTTCACTGAAGAAGTTTCGTCACAACGAAGAAACGTTATTAAATTACAAGCCGCACTCCTGTCCTTTGACAGTCTTTTAAAAATTTTAGGAACGTACATAATTTGTAATAAGATGCGAACTGTACACCCATTCAAAATCACAGTCTTGTAATTAAAAAGCGAGTATTGCACAAGCCAGTGTATAGGCTGCTTCAAAATTAGTTGTCACATTACTGAAGGTGGGGTTGGGACAATTGGAAAACTTGTACACAATGGAAAAGCTGGATGGGACTTTGAGTCGAAATTCGTGAAGATAACAAAAGAAAAAGATAAGGCATCCATTAAGCAAAATTAAAAAAAAACCTGCAAGTAACATAATTTGCGTTTTATATACTTGCCGGCGTAGCTCAGTCGGTATAGTGACTGGCTATGGACTGGGCGACCGGGGTTCGATCCCCGACGGGGGCAGAGGATTTTCCTCTAGCCTCTGCGTCCAGACCGGCTCTGGGGCCCACCCAGCCTCCTCTACAATGGGTACCGGGGTCCTTTCGCGGGGGTAAAGCCGAGGTCAAGAATAAATATCTCTCCCCCCCAAGCGCCTACATGGTGTATAGCGGGACAAGTTTTTATACTTGCTGATAACAATGGTATTTTAATCTCAGAGACTGCTTAGAGGGTGCTCTTTTTATTGCGAGATCGAGCGGTGTGTGGAGGACACCATCGAGGTGGCTAAGCGGCAAAGATTTCATCCGCTCTACGGTGCTCAGTCCTGAGATAAAAAGGACACTGTTATTGTTATTACCGCGATGAGTTTGAAACTACGTCTCTGTGGAACTGGGCCGCTATAAGACATTTGTCCATACCCAGATGATACACGAGCAGCGATCGAATGATACTGACATGGGAAAACGGAAGGACTCGGAGAAAAACCCGTTCCACTGCCAGTTTTCCACCACAAATCCCATTTAGACTGCCTTAGGAGCGAGGACGGGACTCAGCGGCGAGGGACACTTGCCCCCCAAAAAAGGACCCTAGGGCTCCTTCTCATAGAAAATAAAAAGGTAAAGATGAACCTGTTACTTAACTAGGCACCATGAAATGTAGACGAACTGAGAAATTATTCATCACCCTGATGATGGAGGCAGCAAACACCTCTGAAACGTTGGTAAATTTCTATCATATCATACGGAACTGCAACCCAAAAAACAGCCATTTTCAAACTAAACTAGTGATTTAACTGTTGGTGTTGATTTTAAAACCTGGCGGCGTAAGCGATCACTTGAGAGAAACTGACAACATGGAAGGTTTTTATTAAAATAAATATTAGGCTGAAGAATGTGTACTGGATTAAACTGGCTCAGGATAGGTTTCAATGTTGGCTCTTCTGAACACGGAAATAAGCCTACGTTTTCCATACAAGTATCCATACTTTTTAAAAAATGTCACAAGCCATTAAATTAATAACAATATAAAGAAGTTAATTCTCACAAAGTCGGTGAAATAGTCCTAAATACTAACAATTTAAAAGTGACTGGAAGAGGACTCGATAAATATTTGTGTTCAGACATGTGAAGCACACGGCAGGGGATCGATCTTGCGGTCATTAACCAAAACAAACGAGGCTATTATGTTAACAAGGGAATAAAATTTACACAAATTGCGGAAATGATAATACGGCCGTTTCATGAAGTCACTGTGAACCGTTGCTTTTATATGGCCGAATAAATGTTTCAAGCGACCGTAGTTCACACTAAAAAGCTTTTAATGGTCACAGATTCCAATGCTCATACAACAGCACAGTTTCAATTCATTAGACTATAAATCCTGCACTACAAATCGGTAAACATTAATATGCACTAAATGCGCTGCCCACTGACGTGAATTCCAGAGATTCGAGTGACTGCATCTAAGATTCTGAGTAATAATTAAGTAAAATTCCCTTATTATCGTGATACCTACAGCAAAGAGCTTATGATATAATAACAATAACAAATATATGCAATACACAAAAAGATAAACGAAACTCTATGCATTTAATCTAAAAACCTTCTCGCATCGAGAAAGTATTCTAGAAGAAGACATTGCTTTTGCTGAAAATGTCTAGAAAACTGAATTTATGATTTTCAGCAGTAACGCACCTACCTGTAAGATTTTGTCTTTTAGACTACTCCCTCTGAAAGTACAAAATTCTCCTTATTAGCTTATTAATACTAACAGTGTTCATGATGGAACGGTAATTATTTTGCACTTTAAAACATTAAAGCAGAAAAGCATCGATATGTCGTCTAGGGAAAAGTGTACTCAAATTTAAGTGATATGTTTTCTAAACCATCAGAGAACAATAGGATTCACGTGATTCAGTAAGAGAAGTAGCCACAGCACAGCATATTTAAGTTCTGTTGAATATCAAGTTCATTTAAGTTCTATTAAGGAGTTTCAATTCAAGAATTGTTGGCAAAAATAAATATTCAGAAATATGCCCTTTAGTAAGTTTGTTATACTAAACACGTACAGCAAGATAATACTATGGAGACTGTGCCTCACTGCCCGGCCACATGAAGAATCCAGTCACGTAAAGTATTTCAATAATATTTACTATAAACAGACTACAATGAACGTTGTCTAGAGAATTCCATTTTAATCCTGTCGACAAAGTATGAGCCCTACTTCAAAGGACACTAAAATCTGTGAAATCCCTACGTGGTAAACGACCAGGGTTCGATTACCGATAGGCTAGGTTTTCATGAGTCCACCGAGCCACCTGTCCAATGGGTAGCAGACAGACCAGTAACAATGTGGGGCAAGTGGGGCACTCGCCCCAGGAACAGTGCATTTTGGGGCGTAAAGTTAAGACTCTGAATGTTAAAACATATGAAATATATACAGAATGTCCCCGGAGGAAAGGTCAATATTATGGGAGGTCATTCTAAGCAAAAAAGTCTATATGTACATGTGTCCTATTCCGAACGGTTTCCGAGATAGAGCTATTTCACTGTACAGCAGTTTTGATTTGGCGCCCAATATTGTCCTTACCTATTGGATGTTATCGCCCGCATAAACGAAAGTCGAGGTGCACATTCTGAATAAATTTATATACACTTTCAAAGTTGTAAAGTCCTTTTTGAATCACCCTGTATAGAATTTGGTAAGTTAATTAAACATAATTCCTCGTTTTTAAATTTATTTGATTACCTAAAGTAATCTATTAGGTATATATATATATATACACATACATATTTTGGACATGTGCAATAAATAAAATTCTTTAAAAATTCAAGAATTTTATCTTTTTGGGGGATGGGTGCTCCAGGCGCTGAAAACTTTAGTTACAGCTTCGATACCGGAGTACTTTCCTTAGGGACAAAGCGGAAGGAGCGTGAAGCTAATTACCTACTTCCATCTAGTACCCAAGACAGAAATGCATGAAGCTGTAACCGTGGTCTCCCATTCGTTTCCATGGGCCGGTGACCAATACTTACGAACCGAGATACAGCCTTTTACATGACGAAATATATTTCTGTTTAAACTGTCCACAAATTTTATTCAAGCGTTTCTTTCTGTATGACTCTTATGTAACGAAAGACAAAATTTACATATAAGCTTAAGTCTCTACTCAGATTTGTTAATAAGACGGTTGTACCCGAATTACATTAACTACAGTTTACTGTATACAAGGATACAAACCTAAACTCGTCATGATGGTAACTGGAAACACTGTGCACATATACGTTTCCATCTTGTTGGTGTAGGCATAGTTACAGGAGTTTTCACGGAGCTGGTATCCGATAGACTGAATTAATTGTTGCTTTACATAGCATTACTTACATTCTTAATTAATTAATAAAGGTACTCCGATATTCAGGAGAGTAGCTAGTCTACCAGGTATCTGGTTAAATAGCCTTTGTAGTGCATTAGTAAGTAGGTACTCCACGCAGAGCATCAAGTTACAGTAGGTGCTGTAATTGTTTTATTAAAATTCTAGTGGCTTTCCCCATTCCCACTTGCTAAGAGAAGAAGAAGGTGACGTATTTATTTCTCGAATGAAATGTTCCTTCAAAGCAATTCCACTTTATTGTATGTACACCTTGTGATCACTTCCCCGTATGAAATAAGCGTGTTGTATTGACTCGAGAAGTCTGCAATAATTTAGCACCAAGAACAAGGTAAATCGCCACTCCACAAACTCACATAAGGTCCTCAAACTCGGAAGTGCAGCCATTCAACTGAAGTTGCTAGCGATGGATAATGTGCAGAAAGAACACAAGTTGTGTATTATCCAGGGATGCGAAGAACTAAATTGGCTCTTTTCATCTACTCCTCTGAACCCCTGTTCCCCTTTTCTTTTTATCTTTATCGTGTTTGCTTCATGTCGTAACGTCAGGGAGGTTGGTTCGCGTTTATCGCTCAGAACGTACCCGGTCATACGACGAAGAAAATTGGACGCTAAGTAGAATATGAGGTTTTGGCGGCGGTGAGTTCGAAGATGTCTGTCTTCTGGGTTGTTGCTCCTTGTAGTCTGGTAAAGTTTACCAACGTTTCAGAGGCCTTTCCTGCCTCCGTCATCAGGGCGAATCGTCCTGAATATGGGAAGCTTCTACCAGACCACACGGCACTACAACCCGGAAGACAGCTGTCTTCGAACATCCACTTAAAATATTCACCCACCCTTCGTACCACCCTACCGCTATCATCTATCCACGCTACCCTCTGAGAGGCCGTTGTAACATTCACAACCCCTATTCCCCTTCCTTATGCTTCATGCCGTAACATCTAAGATATTAATAAGAGTTTACCTTATAGAAATTCCCCGGGCATACGACACCTCGAAGTAAACTGGACCCTGTCTCCCTAATCTACATTGTCACAAATAGTGGTGACGTTCTTACGTGACAAAAGTGTTAGCCGGGCTAACACTGCTAACATTGTTAATATGAGTATTGCACCACCAAACCCGCCAAATGATTGTTTTATCATCACGTGTAAAATTGTGGTGAGGCATGTTCCAAGACATCGGATTGGATGTAAAGGACGACCACATGCAACAAGCTTTGACCCTCGCAGACTGTATCACCGAATAACTCGTGAAGTGTGACATGAAAATGCAGCATAAGAAATAAAACAGCTTTCACTACAAAGAAACCGCAATAAAGTGTATAATGTGAATTTTTGAGACCAAGATACTAAGAAAACACTTTCTTGCTTTATTTCTGTGGTCAGGTGTGGGAATTCAATACAGTCTACGGGTGGGTGATGCTGCTAACCCTACAACCTCCCCACAATAAAAGTTAATTGCGTGGTGGCGAGCTACGCACGGTGGACTTCAACGTCCAGTGAAGTACGTCCTGTGGAATTGACCGTATGTTTCTTTTTTGCCATCACGCACATCTGCCCAGTGGATAACGTAGAATTTTCCCCTGAGAATAAAGTGCCTGGAACGTTAAACTCACTACGCTTTCCCCTAAAATCCCGATAACGTGACGATAAGACGTCTTCATCTTTAGTTTACTCCACTCCCGCGGTCTGAGGCATCATGCTTCAGACCGGTGATACAGAATGCGCGCTGGTTCGAGTCTCGGGGGAGAAGAAATTTTCTCATGAGATTTTCGACCGATGTATGGGACCGGTGCCAACCCAGCATCGTGAGGAAATTGGGGAGCTACAATGAGTAGCGTAATCCGGTCAGGAAAGCTAGCAATGGCTGGGGGTTCGTCGTGCTGACCACACGTCATCCTATATCTGGTTGGATGATCGTTCACCTCTGCTTAGGCATGTGAACGTGAGGCCAGCAGCCAGCTAGTCGGCTTTGGCTCTCTGGAGCTGTTACGCCACGGATTATTATTATTATTATCCCATCTATTCACCACTTTATGGGGTATGTACTTCCATGTACCTGAGACAGACCTTGTCCCTGAGGTACATAGGGTAGCAGCTATTTCTGGGATACATATTGTTTTTAGCAAGTGCTACATGTATTATATAATTTTATTTTATGACAGCGTCTTTCGAATGATGTATGAAGATCCCAAAATGGCGGTCTTCTGCAGTTCCCTGATGTCGTGTTCGCCCGGGATGGTGGCCAAATATTTTCTGAGTGACCTGGAGACAGTTCCTGTTACTCCTATAATTATTGGAATTACTTTACTTTTTGTGCTGTATCTGCAATTGGCCGTCTGGCTGTTGATGCAGCACTCTAATAAAAAGAACTGAATTGAATTGAAAAGGACTTAGCGGGTTTCCAAACACGTTCTTTCCAAATTTGGTCTGGATGTGCGTATCTTGCAGAGAAATCTCTTTTTAAGAAGTGCAAACAGGTGTTTGGTTAGAAAACCTGAAGGTAAGAGGCCACTCGGGAGACAAAGACATAAAAGTAAATATGATATTAAAACGTATCTTGAAAAGGGTGAGAGGATGTGGAGTGGATTCGTCACCCCGGGTCAACAAAACGTGGAGAATTTGACTACATGAACAACTATAAGCTTCTCAGGAGGGTCTTGGGAAGATAATATTCACGCTGGATGAAATTTATTTAGAATTGTGGGCACCAAACCATTATAAATGTAACAAACAAATTCTATTTATATAATTGCAATTACCCTAAAGTCAAAAACTACTACATTTCCATAACAAGTCTGTGAATTGTTAAGTGTCTTCTTGTAATCTACAAGAAACAGAGGTATAAGTATTAAGTTTCCTAGAGACATCTCTTTTTGTGTTTCATGTATATGCAGAACGGAAGACATAACAGTGTCAGAGCGATGTGCTCATCCCTGCCCCAAAATCTGCCACCGGTACAAACTTTCCCTGTTTGCAGACTATATCACAGTTTATTTTTCCGTTCTGCTTTCGAGACGACATTGGTTCGAATTCAAAAACCGAATGTCCTGACTGGCTTCAACCGACTTTGATCCTGAACTTTGTGATGGGCCTACTCCACATTTATAATAGATCCGCAGCGCAGAATAAAACTCCTCTGTGGGGATGCTACTAGTACACGAGTCTAGAACGTTCGTGTAATTCAGGCTGATAGGTAAACTAACGAACCGGCCTATAACTGACTAACGAAGTAAAAAGATCATTTCATTATACAACGCGTGGTACTTTATAAAATACAGCAGACATGTTTTATGGGATGCTATTTCACACCCAATACCAGAGCCCCCTTGAAAAATTATTATTTACTGAGAAATTCACTAGATGGCAAAATGTTTTATACTGCGAGTGCTGCAACCATTAGACATCTTTCGAAGTATTTCTTGATATATGTGATAAAAAACTTGAAATAACAGAGATGGGAAAAAACTCGACAGATAGGAGGGATGGAGACAAAGTAAAAAGGGGATTTATGAAAAATAATGCCAAAAAGATGGACTCCGATAAAATCGAATCGTGGAGCTCCAAAATACATACGGAGACGTACATACAAGTTTCGTTCTAAAAAGAAATGGTCCCGAAAAGCTTCCATGAAGATTGCAAAGAGCTGTATGTCCGCCCGTCTCTGTTCTTCATATAAAATCTTCTCAACGGATTTGGTGTTGAAAGCTTCACTTCAGAAGTTGTTGGTGAATTTAATTTTGGTCCGTATCGGATCACAGATTTACTTAATTTACAGTCGTGACGTAATCTCCTCGGTCCCTGCAGGTATTATGTTTCAGCGACCGAGAGAAACTAAGGACGCAAGTCAGCATAGCCTATGCCCGGGCCGATATTGGAACCCTCGGCCGCTGCTTACCGTCTCTGTCCGTCATCAAAGATGTTACTCTTCAGCACGTAAGTATCTTCATGGCAGTGTTCTCTGAAACTGAAGTTGCAGGAAACCGTTCGGCTCAGCTTTGTGTTATAAAAGTTGCGCAACAATCATTTCATGTGCCTTAACATTTCATTTTTCGAACAAACCATAGTTTCCAGTTTCATGAAACTGATTTCATACAAATGGTGTCCTGTGTGGATTGCCCACATCGTACCGGCCCGATCGGATCATGGCAGTTCTGATGCAACCTGTCATTTTGGCTCAATCGATTCTAAACACTGGCAGGGAAAGGGTTAGTATGGTTATTAGTAAACATTTAAACCGTGAAGGTGTGGTGAGGTTTTATTACCAATTTATTAAGATGGCAAAGTCCGGGTCCGTGTTTTTCGACGAAGATTCAATTTACAAGTCCTTCTGCATAACGAAATTAGAACACTTTTACAAAAAAACGGAATGTAATATTACGCTTAGCGTTCAACAAGTTGCCTCTTTGAGAATGTGTTTATTTCCAGTTTCCGTGTATAAATCCCCCACCGGTCTTCTGTCTCTCTAAAACTTAATGGTGGAAGACCGTGCTTTGTGAGGATATTAAATAAGCCTGTAACTGTGCTTTGTGACACTTTAGCTCTCACAGGCGGATCACTGAGTGTCGTTTCGTGTAGACGATACACATAAATCTCAAGTTTATCAGCTAGCCACTGACCAAACTGTTCTGCGGGATGGCACTGCAGCTGCAGCGTTATATTTAACAGCGCAATCAAATATCTATCATGACTAACGGATAATTACCACTCAGGAGTGGTTAGCCCTATGAACAGAGTACTTCAGTAGCTGATAGTTGCTCCGACAGTCAATTTCCCGCCTTTTGCTGAACTCGAGGGATCATTACCGTCAAAGTAGCGTGCATTGTTTTCTTACTTTCCTCCATTCCAATGTTTTTTTTTAATATTTGCAGACAAAACACAACTGATTGCTTGATAATGGCTAACAGATGACGAAACATGTTGTCATTTTACATTAAAATGGACGGAAGTGAGAAAATAAAGCACTTTGCGTTGACTGCAACTACACAAAGTTACGCTACAATCAAAGTTCGTTACCGTGTTCACAATGGCCTGCAGCCGGTCCATATCCTACCTCAGACAAATTCATTCCACAAACTCACATCCTGTTTTAAGACCCTTCCCCCTACGTCTGTTTCTGCGTATACGTTCACAACAAAAATTCCACAGCGGCCATCCCTTTTTAATAAGTATGGAATCTAACAAACCTTAACTGCTGATCTGATTATGTTATGTACGAAAAAGTGGGCCTCCAAGTTACTATTAACGTTACATTTTTGCCATAGAGAAAATTAATGCTTGTCCATTGAACTACCAGAATGTAAATTATGGTTAATGACATTATTGCAGCCTGACAACTAAACCTGGTTCAAATCCCCACACGTACTGAACAGCGTGCTATCAGTAAATTCAGAATCATTTCTGGGGCTTTTTAATTAAAACAATTAGGTTCACGTATATAAAGTTACTTTTTATGTCATCTTTGCACGCTGCCTTCTTCGAAATTACTTGATACATTTAAAAGAAATGTGGTACTGTGGTTGTTACCTGCACTAAATTTGTCAACCGAATTTAATTTTGCTTCGTAAGTTATTGGTACAATGTAACCTCTACATTACATAAAACTTAAATAGTACTTAATTTTGTTTAAAAATGAATCATGATGCAGAAAAAACTTACAGGTTTAGTTAACATACATTACACATTTTAACACAAATGTACGTTATTTTTAATACGTTTAATTAGGGTGAATTTTATCGAAGTATTAATACAAGAAAAAGTATTTTCTGATGTGCTGTGTGATTACCTTCGCAACATTGGTCGTATCTTCAGTAATGGAACAACTAAATCCATTAATGAGGTTCGAAAAATTTCCTCAAACATTTTTCCAAATTAGTCTTAAGCCACTGTACACCATGTTGATACACGCCTTTCAGCTCCTTTCATTAATGGATGTGAAAATGGTTGCATTGAGTCAGGGCCTTCCTTGAAACATTTTACGAAACACCTTGTTCATCATCGGATTCACCGAATCCTACCCTTTGACCACTCAATCCCGTACCTATATATCTTCAAAATCTATTTACAATTTTGCCTTTCTGTTAAGCTGTCCCTTCAGATTTTCCAACACAGTTTTACACAAATTCTATATTTTGCTATCCG
Source organism: Zootermopsis nevadensis (assembly GCF_000696155.1). The sequence goes on along the minus strand of NW_019059559.1, from coordinate 719,032 downwards.
TGCTACATGCCCCTACGTTTCTCATACTAAATTATTCAGTATCCCTCGCAAACGTAGGTAATAAAAACAAATTGTGTGGCTATTCTTGTGTGATATTCTTCGCTATTCTGTTATTCGTGTCTAACGTCTAAAGACTACTCGTAGCAAATCGTTCTCAGAAGCTCTCAGTATATGTTCCTCCAACAGAGACAGAAACAAATCTCCACAGATACATAAAATAAGCAACATTACAGTTTCATAATCTCAATCTGGTGTTCCCTATGACGAGTTATAAAAACAATAGATTCTGAAGTGAACAGTAGCAAGCATTATTAGAATTCAGTCCGTTCATAATTTTCAACGAACAGGCTTCCATACCAAAATGCAATCAAACAGAAATGTAACTTAAGAGGGGATTACAGTTACAATCCCACTAAACATCTGCAGTGATTGTATTTTAGTGTTCTGCCTCTCTCTCCGGCTGCATTGTTCCAGACCCGCTAGATCACGGGTTCCTGAACCTTGGGTCGCGACCCATAGTTGGATTGCGAGCATTTCTGAAGGGTTGCCTTACGACAGTCAAAACATAAAAATTATTATATTAATGTTAATGAAGCCAAGTAAATATTTCGAACGACTTTTTATTTTATTTTATTTGTAAATGTTCCTCTATTCACACATTTAATTAAATATAATTATAGTATATAAACAAAAAAATGTGTTTCTAATTTGATCAAAATGGGCCGTAAGGCGAAGAAATTTGAAATGCTGGGTCGCGAAAGAACACTTTGGGAATCGCTGGACTAAATGAAGCCCAGAGCTGGTCGGACGATAAGCCACTTTTGAGTCGCAGCAGAGAACAAAACCTATCAAAGATCGATCGGTGGACTGCAGTATTCATCTGTAGGAAATACTGTGTAGGTACTGTGAGCCAATGAATTACCAGCCATTGATTGTTCTCCCCCATTAAAGTCATCTGACTTGGCTACCTGCCCAGCAGCGGCCCACGGATCATGACTGTTATGTTGACCAAAATAGAAGGGGGGTAAGGTGCAAGTTACCACCCCCACCTACCAGAAACTCCACAATGGCACGGGCCAGAGCTCCATCCACCAACCCGTGAAATCAGAGGAAACTGGAAATCGAAATGGACTACACGCTCCATCCAAAAACGCGTGCTTTGCAATTTCTTATCCTTATAAAAAGTCTGTCAGATACAGACCTTGAACAAATATGTATAAATTTATAATTGATTAATTACTCTAGAAATACTTTACGAAGTGTTTTACCTGCGCAAAATAAACAGCATCGACTTAAAAGAAATAAATAACAAGCAGACAATAATTTAGAAGACGTTAAAGGCATAATTCAGGACAATTTCTCGACTATCACCTTTCGGGAATAAAGAAATTCACGAAAACCTCGGACATTGCGAGCCCACTGAAATGTCTACGAGTTGATACAAATCTATCAACGGTTATACAGGGAGTCTCGCAATGCATGTCATAAAGGATACAGCGTTATTCTACGTCTAAACCAGAATAGAACAGCTATTATGCACATGGGGACTAAAGGACAGAGGTATGAGATGTCTATATATAGGCTTGACAGAGCTCTAAATACATCGTAAGAGCAACATTAAAGACAACTAAAAGGAAAGAGATATTACTGAACGTGCAGTAGTCACAAACAAATGGTCAGAAGCACATTTTTACTACCACACCATGCAATGAACCGTAACTGCTCAGTTAACTGTTAGTATTTAATCTAAGTGACACGTTTATGTAATTGCTTAACGTCCACTAGTGCTTCCACTTAACATCTTGACGAATCTGTAAGAAAGCAGAACACAGTTATCCTTATAATACCCCCGTTTTGTGTAGTCCCTTGCCACGTAATGTCAGCTCGTAGTCCTGAATACATGCGAGCCCTGGATCTAGTCGTGTTGCAGATATCGTTTGAGAGCCTGTTTATTAAATACGCCTTCTACCTTTCCGTCGAGACCTGATCATTCAAACGTTGATGGAGGGAGTACTCCACGGTCAGTCGAAAGGTCTATGAACTTGCTTGTTACCCCCATGGGGGCGTTAGAAGCAGGCTGGCACTTTGATAAAACAAAGTCTCCAATTTGTGGATTCCATTCAGTTTTTCCTGTTTTGCGTTTAAAAATGCAGTTAAAAAAGAAAAGATTGTTGCCAGTTCGCTGAACGCTAATGACTGCAGACGTATGGTGATTTGATATTACTCATTCGTACTCAATTATAATTAAACGTCTCGAAGCAGAAACGGAGATTGATTCGGGGAAGAGAGGTGATGAGCGGCTAGTGATTTGAATGCAAAAGAAGTAAACGGCATAACTGAGGAGATTACAATCTTAGCATTCCCATAATATATTTTCTTTGCAGAATAGCAGAAGACCGAAAGATGCTTTGATAACATGTAAATGTTACAAAAGGCCTACTTTAAAACGTCAAAAACGAAATTTAATAACCAACACAGACTTTATTCTAAAGATATGAGTTGCTCAGCTAGTTTAAGAAATTCACCTCTTTAAAAACAAAAAAGGGGGGGAACGCGATCACAAAATCCAGTCACAAGCGGAGGGGAATAATAACAACAACAACAGCAATAATAATAATAATAATAATAATACTTTTCGCAATAAAATTAAGAACAGATTAAATTCGGAAAATTCTTGTTTCCATTGTCTTCATAATCGTTCATCCTCCTGTGTCATCTCCAAGAACCCAAAGTTTAAATAATAAAACCCTATAATTTTACATGCTGCTTTATATTGAGATGAAACTTGCTACTGTCTCACGTTAAGATAGTTTTTGACAATAAATAATCGAGAAAAAATATCTGACATAAGGGAGATAAAGGAAAAATGACTGCTTAAAATTACATACGAAGCACCTACATAATCGGCCCTCTTCACAAAATATCTTTAAGGTGAATAAATAAAGAATACAGAGAGAGGAAACACATCTTTATATTTGTCTCTGTGAGAACATGATATTTTACTCAGTTACATTGCATGTTATCTACTTCAAATGGCATGTAATACGTTTATATTTTTCGTAGATATACGGAATGCACCTAGAAATATCGAGTACTTTAATTTCGTCTAAATAACGTACAATAGTTGAAAGTAGATGAAAGAATGTATTTGTAGTACTTCATCTCTTTTTCGTACCTTTGTGATCAACAGGACTTGATAACATTTGAAGTTGGAGTAAAGATATCTGAACTGAATTCTGTGCTGACGATGCATACAAATACACACGGATGACTCAAGTCCATAAGCCCAAGTGATATCTGGTGTAATTAATGGCGCTTGATCGTTAGGGCAATCTTATTGACGAGCGTTTGCAGAGTTTCTGTTACTTTACAACTTTGATTTCATTAGCGTAATAAGCCTGGTGCGTGAGATTGGTGGGCCATCCTACAGAACGTCTTAATGCACCATCTGCTTCCCGTTTGGGTAAAGTTCATCATTCACCATCATTACACAGAGCAGGCTAGTGTAGCGGTATCGCTCTAGATTTGTTTTTCAGAAGTTCCCAAATTAAATCTCAACAAAGATCACGGAGTATGAGTAATGCATTTTGTGATTTCCTCATTATAAAACTCTGAATATTATCTTCAAACAGACTACTGGATTCAACTTGCGGTGGCGATCTTGTGAACACGATAACAAACATTCGAGTTAAGTAAAAAACAGGGAATTTCTTCTACGTATGTCAATGTTCGTCCTCTGGGTTCTAACGCCGTATGGACTTACAGGTACTTACAGTTCGCGAGAGTTAATAAAGTCCTGTGACGTAGGCAAGTAATTCGCGCATGCGTAATCCTCCTATTCCTGAGTGGAGATCAATCTTTGGAACAAAGATTTTTCTCACAAGTAGTATCGTTATTTCTCTATTTGTTTTATTACTTTATAAAGTCCAGTGTTTTAAAATATTATAGGTAAAGTTTACAAGCACGACGTTTACCGGTCTGCTAGAAGCGCAACACGTGACTTCCCAGGCCGCTTACGTCACAGGGATTTACTTAACTCTCGCGTGCTGTAGATACCAACGCTTTGGAGAAAAAGCATTGAGTTTTTAATGTTGTCTTCCGCCGCCACGTGGCTCTGCGAGTGGACTGTGTGTGTGTGTGTGTGTGTGGGAATGAGTAAGTTGTTAACAAGAGTTTAATTTTGTCAGGGGAGATTACACTGCATAAGCGATGGAGTTCTCATATCGCAGTATTTAAATAAGGAAAAGTCTGTCCTATTTAGTTCTCAAGTATTTAGCAACATTCCCTCAGTAGCGATTGAAATCCTTTTGTCGTAACTGGAGCAACAGTTTCTATTTCAGGGATTTTAGTTAAAATTTCCTCTTACTCATACATTCAACTTTTCTATCTAATTGACATGGAACTGGTCTTTTCCTTGAAATGCTGATAGTCTGATTTAACATGATCCATCTATGCCCCAAATTATCTTGTTCCTTGAGGATACTTGATCAAGATTATGTTATAAACTTTTATTTTTTTCATCTCATCATCAGTGGCAATCAAATTAACTCCCTGATAATGACCTCTTGAGGTCGAAACGAGTTTGGCACTAAATGTCTTCTCAAGTAAAAACAGTTTTGTTTGAATGCATGATTTCTTTCAATACACTGCACGGTACGCAATGTTTCACGATTAAGCTCTTAAATGCTATATGTAGCTTTATCATTGTTAATCATCAGATTTACTCTGTTTTTATCTCACAAATGCATTATTTTTTATATTTTTACGCATGCAAATGAACAAATTGCATAGCGCTCAAAGTACAGGGCAATTTATATACCACAATGGGCAAGAAATTTACCTATTTACCTTTCTCGTGTTGTTATCAGATCAGTTGAAAGTTATTCATGTAACTGGCAAATCATAAGACGTTGCACTGAGTAGAGGTAATTTAAATATATGTCTGATTTTTTGTCTGTTTAGAAGTACAATTTATTTTACTACTATTTTATTGAATAAAGGAACGTTAAACGAAGACAATATTTATATCGGAAAATAGCGTCTTTCTGAAATACGTTCCATTTAAAACATACTTACGCTTTCACTTTAAACGGCTCTCTGTTGTTCAGTTTGAACAAAACATGAGTGACTAATGCAATTTTTGGACGAATGAATTAAATAAATTCCTGCTCATTGAGAATGAAGCTAGTGAACAACAATATGAAATTAAATAATAGATAAGATTTACGCACAAGGAAGGGTTAATAACCAAATAATGGCAGTAGGGAAGAAATACATAAACAAATTAACAGATAGAGACAAACGCTTCACTTACCTTCCATCCCTCCGTCACATTGACAGTCCACATGCAGTCAATGGGTCTGGTCAGCTGACTCGTCTTGTCCAAATAAGAAGGATTTATGTAGCTGGTGTTCAACCAGCCCTCGTATCCATCCGAATAGATCTTGCATGCGGGCATCTCCACGAGCTTCCCACCTTCAACAGTGAGAGTAATAAAACTTCGTAAGGTTGGCTGGCTGGATGTCTGTCACACCGAGTCCCGACCCAACGTCACGTAGCAACAGGTTCTCCGCTCCACTACTGACATCTTTCGGCTACATTTTAAATCTATTTTAGTAGACGTCACCAAATTACACGTTTCAAGGCCACGGAATAACTCCACCTATTTACCGCGCGGCTCCAAGGCAAATACGATAGCGTTGCTGCAGTGTTGGTGCGAGTTTCTTGCGACCTTGAAGCACACAATTTGGTAACGTCCGCTAGAGTGTCAAGCCATTATCTGATTAAGAAGCCGCTGTATGCAGAAATGCAAGCCAGCCAAAATAATCGTAGAAAATATTAATTTCAAGCTAATATTTATTACGTAAATTCGTTCTTATTCTTTCGTTAAAATTCTGACTTTTCATATTTTAAATCGTATGCCACGAAACTCGCGCAATAAATTATGAACAAAATTAACGTAGACCATTTTAATAAACTACAGACAATACGAATTTCTCTCCGTACTGAGTCCATGAAGTGACTAGAGCAAACTCGCGTCCAATGCGGGGGGATACGTCCCCGAAAGTGGCGAGTTCGGTAAATCCGCGGTGAACGAACTCAGTATTGTATGGGATTAATGTGGATACGTAAACGCGGCCATGGAAAATCAAAGTGTAAAAGCAATAAAATAAAAATTAATGATAATTATTTATGAAAAACTGTAATATGATAAATTACCATCGGGAAGTTAGGCTTTAAAATTAAAAAATAAATGGAATGCTTGGTATAAAAACACACATTTCACTGCAATATATACGATCGTCTGTAGCTTCTTTAATATAGAATGTGCCAAAAACACGTATACACATAATACGGAATATTAATTTTGTTATCGATCAACTGTGCCACGAAGTTAACGGTGGTAATTTTGAACACCTGTATTAGATTTTCTAATACCAATGTTGACATGTATAATGGTTTATTTTATGAAAATATCTTCATTTCATTCATTGAATGTGTGTATACATCTTTTTGGGATAGCTTGTAGTACCAATAATTTTCACACAGCGTGTTTGGCAAACCGTATATAATCGAATTTTCCGATTTCTGCAAATAACTGTCCGCATTTATTTTAAGGCGTATATTTATCCGCGTCGGACGAATCAGCATTAGAGGAGCTCACCTGGTTCAGGCAAAACCGACTCGTACACAGCAGTGAACCCGGCTCCTTCGATAGAATCGTCTGATTTGAATCGCAGCCAGAGATATCGAGAAGAGGATTCGATAATATCTGGGAAGGTGTTGCCGCAGAATTTGTGCTTCAGCTGGTCGTAGCCATGTTGACCGTCCCGAACCTCCAAGAAGTCGTACGTGCAGTTTTTGCTGTATTCCAAGTCGAACTTGTTCCTGAAGTCCAGCTTCAGCAAGTGACCGGGCTCCGCTGTAACCAACGACATCTCTTGGAAAAGTGGCAAACAAATGCTATAAAGAAAATACATTCTCTCAGGCGATATTAAGATGATTCGACTAGAAACTAAGAATGTGTTATAATTCGAGGTTCACGATATTAAAAAAGTAAAATTTAAGGAAATTTTGAACAGTAGCTAAAAAAAACGAAAAAGGGGAAAAACAGAAATGGGAAAAATGAAAAAATAAATCAATTTCACTAAAAAATAAAACTAATGCTAATTTAGGTAATTGAATAACACTAGCAATTGATAGTTTTATTAGAATATTTCTGAACTTTAGTAACAGAAATGTTCATGGCATACTCTGTATACGTCGATTACATTTAAATTATGGACTCAGAATTACACAGCAACATAAATTAATTCCCAACGTGATAGTCGCCGTCAGGCAGGAAATTAACGCCACCTTCCTTCCAAGAACTCGATTGACTGGTCGGCAACGTTAAGTGAGAACAGCGTAATTTACAAACAGCCTCGCCAACTTGCTAATGTGAAAATCCATACAATTCTCAATATTCCCAATCTTGCGTCTCTGTTTATTCCCTTCCAAAATTCTTGGAGTCTCCCAGGGGATTCTCCCCTATCTTGCATCCCTAATTCGTGCAATTGCAATGTTTTAGTCCAGCGATATTTTCCCCACAAGCGACAGCATTTCTTTAAATGATAAGGAAGATTACTAACAATGTCGAATTTAATTGTCTTCTAATAGTCTGATTTACAATATGGCCAGTCCTGTAACCTTGTCTTGGCAGAAAGCAGTTCCAGATCAGACCCGAGGGCCTACACCAGATTTTTGCTTAATGGTACTTAGGGTTCTCTTCTCGGGACATAAGTGGCAAAAGAACTTAATACATCGATCAATAGACATCATGTCAGAATGTATGTTTCTGGGCTAAAGATAGTCCCTTGGTCTAGAAAGCACGGCGGTTCATAACCATATTTTCGTGGTTAGAATTTAATAATATTGGAAACTACATATTTATCTGCTATTACAAACTAAGCATTAGGGAACTTATTTTTGCTACCTTACTATGCATCTGTTGGTTAATTGCAATCCAGTGCTATGGGCCGCGCATCTGTTACTTTATAAAATTTTGAACGGTCACTTTGTGGTTATATAGAATTATATTATGTTCTTAATAGCATGTTTTAAATTTTCAAGGAAGACCCAGTACCATGAAACGAGTGTTATGGTTATTTTATTTCCTTGGATAGAAATTAAGTTACTAAGTTTATTTAAGCTATTTGCTTTAATTTAATACTTAATTAATAAAAGTTCGCACGTCTCAGGTCCAAATGGCGGAAGGTAGTAATTTCCTGTTCAAGTGACAGGCGAGGTGAGAATCCGAACCATGGACTACCCTAGCAAATAGAGACGGAGTGTTCTGTAAAAGCAGATCCCGGCCGAGTTCTATTTATGTAGTAATTACCCAATTACGTGTCGCAGAAGCTTGAGATATGGCAATTAGCGGAGACATCCCAGCAGGGGGCCAACATGGAATGCGTCCAGTTGCCAGTGTCACAAGGTGACAAGAAAGTTCTGGCGCACAAATCACGTGAACAAGATATTAAATGTAACGCACCTATCCTGGTAGTTATTGGAGCATTTTGATGCAGATGGGAGGATATTATTAGAATGTATCTTTGAAATGGATGCAGAATTTTAGTCGGAAATCGTGACGGGAAAAAAAGAAACACTTGGAAGACCCTGGCAGAGATGGGACAATACAATTGGAATGGATATTAATAAAACAGGATGTGAGGTTGTAGGTTAGATTCCAGTGGGGTGTGGGGTGTCTTCCGAATATAGAAATGTAACCTCGGGTCCCGTTACAGGCGAGGAATTTAAGTTTTTCCAGGACTCTGCTCCATGGAATTAGATTTTTATAAATTCCAGATGTGCAGGTATCGAATATCTTAAGTTTATTAAGCTGGCTGAGAATGGGACCGAAAATTGTTGCACAGAGGTCCCAGTGAAATCGGAAAATGTCTTGAACAGCTCAAGGTATACCCTTACAACGACGCGGTAATAATGGCCTCTCCTTTCGATTTTAATAAGTTAACGAGTCTGAATCCTTATATTTCATTTAAACATGAACACGAGTATTCTTGAAAAAGTCTTTGTGAGCCACCCTACATTTAAAGGAGTTAAAGGAGTTTATTTTTAAGTATTTTCGTATTGGAACTATAAACTGTTAAAGGAAATTTTTATCAACAGAGAACCTTCCAAAATTATTACCAACCTTCACAATCAATGACAGTTCTTACATATTTTGATAAAAGATAAAACGTACTGAAGCGAAACACGGACGTACAAGAAACTGGATTTATTGAACCGTTGCATATCCGCGTTTCAGACGAAATGTTTATAAAAATAATTTTATCATATTTCTATACCATTAAAACTATATATTTCGACACAAGTCACACACACACACACACACACAATATGCTTATACATAGGCACTGTATTTTAGTCTGTGTTGCTATAATTATGAAAGAACAAACCTACTTTTGGAGAACTAACTCGTGGTCTATTTAAGTCACTATTCTGTATCCGCTTGGAAAGTTCTTTGTTTAGAATCATAATTAGCTGCACAGGTGAACTTCATAGCCAGACCACCGTACATTAAACGCCCGTTGTGCTACAAAGTTTCGTCAGTTAATGAAACGCTCACTTATGCTGCTTGAGGACTTCCGAAGTGACGTAGCAAGGCAGAGCGTGCACAAATTACCGGCGAGGAGCGAAACCGAAATATGGCCCACTTACGTGGGACGTTGCTCCAGATATGGGAGTGATGATATTTCAGATTCTCGCGGTGGCATGTATGAAGATTACTGACTTCTGGTATGGGGCGCCGCCTACCGACATTTCAGAAGTTCTTATTTCCTCCTTCATCAAGGTGAATATTCTCTCATGTCTACGTTCTGGTCTCCGAATTAGTATGTATGATCTGAAACTTTCACGGCGACAAAGTATAATAAATTCTTCTCGGGCTACGGTGTAAGGTTGCTTAATGAAGAAAACACCATTTCCAGAACCATCTTCATGCTCGTCCTCAGACACATTAAGACACTTTACAAGGCTGGTAGAACGAGAAAAATTTATTATGTGATTTTTGACGTGAATACGTCTTTAAAGTCAGACCGCTATATGGGGTACCAGGACGGAAACGGCGATGTAACGTTTGCAGGGTGATCCATTCCGACACTATAACTTCGTGACTAATAACACGATTCAAATAAATGTGGTCTCGTTCGATCGGGTATACGACTACGATGCGAGCATGACCTTCAGTTGGCGCCGCGCAAGAGCGAGGCGCGGGTGGGGGCCCGCGGCGACTGGCGGCCATTTTTGGCGTGGGCGAAAATTTCCGGGCAGTATATCTCGAGACTCCGATGTGCTAGCGAACTGATTTTGGTGCCAAACGAAAGATCTCGTATAGATGTGTCGATTTAAGCCATTTCGTTACTTTCATTTCATTCCGATATCCCAAAGAAAATATTACCCGCTAACGCAGACGTATTCACGTAAAACCCACGGCCGTGTCCCCGACACAGAAACACCCCGAGTTTTTGGCATGTTTCCAAGCCAATAGCCCACTTTAAAATATTGTTACTCCTTGCGTGTGATTGAGCCTTGACAAATCTATGTGATGCCTACAAACTGTAAAACTTATCATGTATTTTTTCCCACGCCACTATTACCTCATTATTCCTGGACACAATATTCTCATCAGCACTCCGTTCTTAGACTTGCTCCATCTCTGTTCTATCCTCAAAGCGTGATACCAAGTTTCACGAAAATATGAAGCAAAACAAACATATTTATTTTAAAATAAAATTTGGGACAAGACGGCTGTAGCAACTGAAAGTTGACTTTTCACGTGTGACCGTATGTCATTATTCGAAGACAGAACATTAATTAGCAATGTCGATAGACAAGTGTCGGGAAACTAAGCATTTTATTTGGAAAGACGTTGGAGGTTCCACATCACTAACACGTGTCGGAGCGTTTCAACAACAGAGATCATAATCATGGTAATAAATACAGTGTTGAAATGTTATGGAGTGAAATAACGAGAAAGAATAATTACTTATTATTGAAATATACGAAGGAAGGGGTGAAAGAAGTAGATGGAAATTAAGAAATAATGTATGAAAGAATAAATAAGTAAAATGTTTCGAAATTAAGTATGAAAAGAGAAAAAAGAAAGTAAGCATACAGGAAGGAAAGAATTAAATAAAACAATGTATGAAAAACAATGTAAGGAAGGCAATAAGAGAGTAAGAAAGAAAAATAGGCTTTGCTTTGCTTTGCTCCTTAGCTTCGTGTCAGAGTTGACGGTCGCACTTGAATGCCTCGTCTCCGTTTGGAGACCTTTTTATTAAATGCTTAATTGTTTGATAAAGCTACGTCAGGACTGAGGTATGCAGTAGTTCATGGACTGGCTATGGCATGCTGGCTGAGTGGTCAAATCCAGAAAGCTGTGGTTCACATTCCTCAGCTCTGGGCCGTGACCAAGAATAAACCATAACAGCGAATTCCGTGAGCATGACCATAGCAGCCCGTTCACGTTATAGAGACGGTTCAGCCAATACATGCACAACTTTGCCAGGGCGCGGTTGGGTATAGAACTACTTCTTACTGCAAGTTCAGGCAAAAGTCGATGTCGACAAAGAGCGGTGCTTCGCTGTCTGTGGGTCGATTCTTAAGCAAGAAAATCATGAATTCTCTGCTCCTAACTTCGGTAACATCCAGAGTTATAACACGCATCTATTCTGCCAGACATTATTAGTGATCAATAAAGCAATGTCTTGGTGACAACTGGTGTTATAATTTAAACTACACACAGCAGAGACTTTGTGGAGAAACTGACAATTCCTCAGTTGGCAAAGAAATTCTCTATATTTTATGGAACCCTGAAGTTCTTTGACGCGGACCTTATCCTGAGCTACATGCATCAAGCCCATAAGATCATTCTTTAGTTCTATACGATTCTCTTTAATATTATCTTCCCGTCCGCGCCCAGGTTGAGGCTTCTGCCCTTCGGGACTTCCGACTACAATTTTGTATGAATTTTTCGTCTCCCAACTTCAATATCTTAAATTTGACCACACTGATAATGTCTGGTGACGCATAAGAACCGTGAAGGTCCTCACATCGTTCTAAAAATTTCATAACAAATAAGTTTCATTCCAATTTGTACAAAACATTAAGTAACATTTGTATCCATGTAATCTGTGTTAGATTTAAGTTTCGTCGTACATTACTGCCCAAGGCAGGATGTTCTGAGTGACCCCTACACTGCCAGAACAGAATCCAAAGAACTAGACCACGAATTTAGTAGAAAGCAGAAATACGTACAGAATTCTGGGTGGAGAATCCGGTGAGAAAAGATCACTATGGTCATCTAGTCGCAAATGAAAAGATAATATTAAAATTTACCTTAAGGCAACGGCATTTTAAAAATGGTTCACGTTTTCACGTTAGGGAACAGTAATAAGATTCCGGTCTCCATAAAAGGCAAGAAATTTATTGACCGGAAGAGTGACTAATAACTTCTCTATAATTACCTTGCTACGTGGAATAAACCCGGTTAAATATGAAAATCAAACAGCAGAACACGTTCATTTTCTGAAGACATTCGTCCTCAACTCTCCCTGCAATGTTCGAAAATATCAGTCGTTTAGTTTTGTGGTCCATCTTCTTTAACCCGGATTGTTATTCTCCACACTAGTACAGGCCCAGCAACTCGGCGTCATTAAAATATTGTTGAGAGACCATCGTCACTGCGTAAGCGCGCACGTGCGCACGTGCACATCTCACTGAGAAACTAGCTCAGCTGGCCTGCTATATTTACAGGCTTCTCAGTGGAGTCCAGAGAGCGCCATAAAACTTCGTTCGACAGATTACACACAGTCTCTGGTTTACCACTGATCCTTTTGCGCTCAGTCTGAAGTTGCTGTTTCGAATCCCAGAGGACACAGAATTTTGCTGCCGACGACTGTAGCCAAGTATCCTTGCTAAACAGACGTACGCTTCTGGCACTACAGTGTCCGTGTGGCCCTACCCCACTCATAACAATTTCACTAATTGAAGGATTTGCATGGTTATTTGCATAAACTGATGTTGAAACTGATTCTGTGTTTTAAGGGATTCATCCTGTTGTGTGATAATCGTTGGGTTGACAGCACGTCTACAGAACAATTCTCGACCCCTTCAGCTTTTCACCTTAACTACATCCACATAGTCCACTCTACTTACGTAGTTAAGCTGCTTAAGACACAGTACATTTCGCGGTAAAGTCCGCAACAGAAAATGTGTATACAAATTAGCTGTTATATCTGTTTAAAACATAGAATGAGAACCACCTAACATTAATCAATTAAGGTAGAAACGTTTAGTGTATTTTAGAAAACATTTAAACTGCTTCTGTGTGCTAGCACCGTGCAAACGTTGGCTTACTATCGACGTTTCAGAGGACTATTCTCCTCTATCACCAGGTCTAAAGTGAGGAATGTCGGGAAATAATCGCTTCAGATCTCATGAAGACTGTCCTCTGAAACGTCGGCGAAAGGTATATTTTCTGTAATATTGTATATTCCTATTCTGATGACACTGTTTTCTAAAGTTTATTTTGTTGTGTGTAGATAAGTATCACTTCACGTTCATTTCTCTATTCTGTTCTTCAGTTCGAACGACAGGCTGTCATCGGCAGTCCGTAAAGTTCTCCTGCAAGTTACAGAGAGACAGTTCTTTTCTTCTTGCACTCGTCGAGCCTAATATTGACATAAACTCAACCGAACGCTATTGACGGATTTCTAGGAAAAACGGCATTAATCCAAAATCTGTCAGTTTCAGTTATTGTTGTCACCTTATGTGCCAAACCTGCACTTATAACGGGGTAATACCATTCTAGGAAAAATCGCATTTACCTAGAAGAAAATGATTGTTAAAATATATAAGATTATAAAAAATATCGCACGTCTAACGACTTTCCCGTAAATCAACATCAGCACATGCGCAAGAGCTGTATTTTATGGTATTAATACGTTGTATGGCGTTACAACGTGCTTAGTCCTGTAACTGAAACCAGACTATGACAATTAGTGCAGTTTCTTTTAAACTAGTAATGCTTTGACAATGGAGATCAGATAACAGCTAATATTGAGTGAACAGCAGCGCTAAAAACTGAGAAGCTTATCACACTTATTTTGTCTACCTTTTGATACACTTTGTTTGTGTCTGTACACCGTATTTTCAAAGTAAAACTTTGATGTTCTACCAGTGCAATTGTAAAGAATGATCAGCAGTGTTAGGAACTTCGCCATTTCTTTACATAATAAATTTTGCTGCCTGCTGTGCTGTGCTATTTATCAAGCAAAGCCTACATATGTCCACTTAGTTTTACCTTATTTCTACGAAATTAAATTACCTACATAGCTGTAGCTATATTTCTACGTTGCAAAACACGTAAATGCATCGACACAAAATAAAAGTATCACGAAATTTTAATTTAATCAGCCGTTGGATGATTTTATTTCTTTTCTTTTAGTTTTATTTCACAAAAAGTTTAATTTTGGACTAATATCGCTTTTCGTATAAACCCCTCATTGAGAACCATGAAACCTAGAAGCAAAGCTTTCATGAGAATTGCTGCCAGCTGTAAGAGTGTCTTGTAAAAATACAACCGGACAAAGCGATGGGAGTCTTTTCTGTCGTTTTCGGGGAGGTCCATGAATCAACAGGGGCTCTCTAGCTTCACTGAGATTTGTCTGAAGTCCTTACATTTACATTTGTGCGTTTAAAGTAAAGCGCTCTTGGAAGAGTGGACTCCTAGCGTTACGGCAATGAACGTTCATCACAAACAATATTCACGTCTAATTGCTAACAATATTCATATTCCCAGAGAGTGAAGTAGATTGTGTCATCGATTCTACTGAACATATTTTGATAAAATAATGTACTGGAAATTAATACAAATGGCTGACACACAAATTTAATATTTGTCCCACCTCGGTCAAATATAACCACAATTACACTTGATGTTGAAATTAATCTTTCATTATTTTTTTACCAAAGGATGGGCGATCGAATATAGGCCTGCACTACATAACATATAATATCTTTTATTTGAAATGCTTTTTCACTATTGACAAGAATAAACTTCCGCTCCACGCAGTTTGGTATCAGCTGGATGACTAGATGAATGAATTTCGTTCAGTTTTATGTGTGTGTGCGCGTGCGTGGTCTCTTTCATTCAGACTTTCCAACATGGATTCTGTATGCCTTTTTCTGTGTTAGGTTATACTGAGTTTAGCCACGGGACCCCTATAAGGATAGCCGGTTCCCAGACCGGTCACTGAATTTGAGACCGACGGAATATTAAACAATTAACCAACACACCGTTAATTGTCCCACGTTTTGAAGAGTTATCTGAAATTTAAAAAATATAAAATATACATTTATCATTTTATTATAAATTATTAATTTACGCTAGTATGGATTCGGACTTTGTAAAATCTGTGGGGTGTGGGCTGCCATTGCTTACATTTCAAATTCTTTGAAACAACATTTTAGATATAACTCTCTATGACCTGTAGACACACAATTTCACGTACCCATACCTAATGGTTCATTAGTTATCACTATCAAATCGTATGCTAAATATCTCGCGTTAAAACCATTTTGTTCTTGTTTTTTTGTTCAAAATAACATATTTTTAAAGAAAAATTATTATAGAAACATTATGGCTCTTTTCCAGTACGCCAGTAGTGACACTACTTTTATTCCACGTTAGCATCTCGCACTTTCCCCATGTTGGTATTATCAATTGTCATACAAAATTAAAACTTGTTAAGGACGGGAGATATGATTCATCGTCCTGATGACGGAGGCAGTATGACCTCTGAAACGTTGGTGAACTTCTATCAGACTACACATCGCAACAACCCAGAAGACAGGAATCTTCATACTCATCGCCCTGATGACGGAGGCAGTATGACCTCTGAAACGTTGGTAAACATCGACTAGACTACACAGCGCAACAACCCAGAAGACAGAAATCTTCATACTCACCGCTGTGAAAACCTCAAATCTTACAGATATGATGTTCATACGAAGTTTCGCTAAGATCTGTAGCTAAATTCACAAGTAATGGCGTCCAAAATTCTATATATAACGCTGCTGCCTCAATTTCACAATCATTGAGGCTCCAGTATCGTCATTTTCATGCATGAAGTGCGGACGCACTACGATTACAAGCTAAAAGCAACGTCCAAGTCGTTAAAAGTGACATGTCACAATGCTACGTTTCGCGGAGAGGAGAATTTATTGAAAGCTGGGAAACTACTTGAATTTGCGTTTGTTAAGAACAACATGAATTCATGAGTAGGCTGAAGTCGTTAATATGTTGTAAGATTTTTAATAAACTCTTCAGTTTCGGAAGTAGGCTGAAAAACTTTGAACTTTAAACTCATTAAAAATATTGTTAACTTGAAACAGTTTAGTAATAAGATTAAAGTTTGTTTCAAGTTTCAAAACAAGTCAGTTTGTAAGTACAATCAATGTGACGATAGATCCGCTTCTAAAGTTAGTATTATCTGTTTTATAAAACGTTTAGGGCACTTAACGAATACTTTCTACTGAGTGAGATTTGAGATTCTCACAGCGGTGAGAACAAAGATGGCTGTCTTCTGCGTAGTAGCGCCGTGATGCGGTAGAAGGTTACCATCGTTTCAGAGCCTCCTGCTACCTCTATCATCAGGATGAGCGAGTGCTCAAAAGTAGTCACAAACTGGCAATGCTGATAACTTTTTATGTACGAATAAATTTCTAAAATCTAAGTGTCGAAGTCGAGTGTTAAAATGAAACTGTTACGTGATTCAAAGAAGAAGACGAGTGGCTCAAGGACTGACATGGCGAGGGAGACTGTCTCAAGATGGCGATATCGTCACATTTTCCAATTAGATGTATCAGCACTGCTTCCTTGTGATTTGGCGACACGTAAACATGTTCGCCTCTCTCGCTACAATTAGGCATAAAATTGCGCCTATTAGATTTGATCTGTCTCTCCTTAAGTCTGCATGTAATAACAATTGAATATGCTCTCATTTAATGTGATGACTAGACAATTTCCTAGTTCTGTACTGTTTTGGAAATAATATAAGTTAATTAGTTCTTTATCGTTATTTTAAAGATTTAAAGCATTTTGTACCTACTTCCTTTAACAATCAGTAACTCTAATTTTTTTACTTATGGTTTTCGACGATTTTCAGTGTACACAGCGATTATTTTCTTAAACAACGTTAACCAGTTGATCTTTGTAACGGATAAGAGCCGTGTTTTCTTTGCGGTACGAAATAAATTATTAAATATTATTTAGGCGATCTTCGGTTTCAATGGCCATCTCGACACAGGTTTTCCTTGGTTTTCCTCTGTCTTCAAGCAAATGCTGAGATGGTTCCCAAGTTCCAAGTTGTTATTGCATCCTTCTCATGCAGCCCTCCCGATTTAAATTAATCAAAATTTACCACCCCTTAAAGGCGTCAAAATTTAACCCCCCCATCCCTCA
>NW_019059559.1:676101-701468 GCF_000696155.1 Zootermopsis nevadensis | reverse complement strand
AAATTAATAGCCTCAGCTCTCTCTAATACAAATTCAAAATTTCGTCTTTTCTGCCAATTATTGCACTAACGTCTTCACTCTTACTTTATCCTTAACAGAAGGACGAGCGGGCATTGCCTGGGGACCTTCTAACCCCCCTGAAATCGAAGTGTCTCTCACTTCTCTCCCCCACCAATTTCCTCTTTCTCCCTCTCTCATCCCCTTCGGTCTCAAGGATTAAGTAAATGCTGCCACAGTCTTTGTCTTCCATAACTAGGCATAAGTTATATGAAATTTATCAAACACGACAATCTGAAAATATGAATTCAATAGCAACACCAGACGACAAGACGCTAAACCCCAGAAGACAGCCATTTCCGGTTGTTGAGTCCCGACGGTATCGACTGGAGATCATTCGGCATTCAGCCTGTGGACCAATTCCTCCATATCATTTCTGCGTCAGCTCTAGTCTCCAATAAACGTTACGGTAACTGCAGGCCTCTCTCCAATGGAACGCGCTTCGAATTGAATATTCAGAGACATGTTCTGGTTTCAACTCCAGTGTAAGAGAGTCTACAGCTGACACTTCACACCCGCGAAAGGATACAGTAGAACTCCAATAATTCCCCCGTAGGTGACAGGGTCTTAAACACAACGCGAAGAATTCTCTTCACAGAGTAATCTCGGTTCCGGGATGAACAAGATTCACAAGCGAGGAAGGGCGGAATGGATAAACGAAAGGAAATGAAAGGCAACAAAACAAAAGAATATCAGAAAGGAAAATAGCAAACATGAAGAAAGAATGAAAGCACAAACAGAGAAGGAATTAAAGAAAGCAAACAAAAGAAACATGGAAAGAATGAAAGGCAAATATTTGTCGATATGGAGTGTGTATATACAAGGAAGAAATGGTAATATATCGGGGTCATCATGCCATAAGGGAGTACCAATGTAACTGCGTAATCGGAGATATTTTGTTTAACAACATAAAATAATGGGAATAAGTCAAATCGGCCATTTTGTTGATACGACATTCTGTTACGCAGTAAAATAACATGTGTGTGTTCTATCGCCAGCTGACAACAATAGAATATTACTCAACAGGTGATCACTGTACCTTTCTTTCGATAATACTCGTGTTAAGTTTATGTAAACATCGAGAACATCAACGAATCTAAAACCGTGAAGAGTACTACTTTCGAAAAGCATTTTTAACAGTCTGGTCCTCTCCGCTTTATTTATTGACCAACGTGTTAGTATCTTACTTTAAGAAGTCGAGCTGATTTAACATGTAGCGTGGGGCACATCTGTCCTTATTTCTAACATGATCGCAGACTGTCCGCCCATCTGCTGTATTAGCAAGCGGCCCACTTGTTTAAAATGTATCTCTTATTGTGAGGCTGAGCTTGTATATAAGCAAGTCTCAACTCAAAAACTTCAGAAAGGATTCTGATTAAATTTGGTACTTTCAGGTTCACAATAAAATGTTACAAGCGGGTTAGATGTCATGCGTTGGCCACGTGTAATTCCTACTTTACAGAAAATTCATATACAACTTTGTAACTCCATAAACTTCCCCAAATTAGTACATTTTACGCAGAAATCAGTACATGACATAAAATATAGATTTCATTGTGGTCTACAGCTTTTACTGGAGAACGTGTACCATAACGCGAGGAAAATAACTGAATGACTCGGGTCCTTATGATTAATGTCGTGTGACTCGCAGTAAATGTGTTTGTAGAAAGTCAGATTCAAGACCAGTTAGCAGTAACGAACGCATTCGAAGAATGCATACAGAATTATAATTATGGGAAGAGGCTACTTTAGAGACTATTCAAAGATGGGAGTATAATATTAAAATGGATCTTAAATAAGGTAGATTCAAATATAAACCCAAAATTAATGAAAATGGCAGATGTTGACCTCACTGAAATAGAGAAATTAGAAAGCGTTCTTGGAACAACTAGAAATAAAAAATCCCAAGGAGTAGATGGCATGAATGTGGAGCTACTGAAATATGCACCCAAAGAGATTAAATCTAGACTCTTCGACATTATTAATATTTGTTGGAAGATGTGTATTATCCCTGAGGAATGGAAAAGAGGACTGGTATACTCCGTATTCAAGAGAGGAATTAGACAGGACTGTAAAAATTATAGAGGTTATCAGCTTACTAAACGGAGCCTATAAAATATATGCAAAGATGATAACCCGACGAATGAATGTAATCAGCGAACAAATATTAAGTGAAGAACAATGTGGCTTTCGGAAAGGACGATGGCTCAGATGGCATATTTACCATGGGACAAATAATACAAAAGAGACGGGAGTTTAATTTGCCAACGTGCAAATTATTTATCGATTACGAAAACGATTTCGGCAGAGTGTCTCGAGAAAATCAGTGGGAAATCATGTCAAAAAGAGGCTCTGCGAACAAATCAAGTTGTCAAACAAGGATGTCCAATGTCACCGGCTCTTTTTAACATATACATTGACAATGTCATTAGACTAAGGCAGGATACTTTACAGAAAAAATTTATAATAGGAAATACCGTTTATTTGCAGACGATCAGGCTATCTTCAGTGAAACAGAAACAGATATCCGAATTGCAGCTAATAAGCTGCATGAAATTGCAAGACAGCATAATATGAAAATCTCTGGGATAAAAACCAAGACAATGACATTTCTAGGGAAAAAAACCCACATGAGATGTAAAATAATGATAAAAGATCAGATAATAGAACAGGTAAACAATTTTAACTACTTGGGACTAATGTGTCGTACTGCCAAAAAGAAGACATAAATATTAAATTAAGTAAATCTTATAGAATGTGCGGAACAATAAGCCGTACATTAAGGGGCAAGACCATGAAAGAAACACAAATGAAATTTACAAACTGATGGCAGTACCGGTACTAACATATGGCTGTAAGAACTGGGTAACCAATAGGGCTGATTAGAGGAAAATCGAGACAGCGGAGATGAAATTCCTACGTTCTGTAACAGGTGTAACTCTTCTGGATAAGCAGCGCATCGAAAAAATTAGGATAGAACTGAAGATTTTTAACTCAACAGATAGGATATCTCAAATGAAGCAAAAAATTAGCATACCATATCCAAAGGATGCACGAGGAAAAAAACCAGAAGGCGGTACTTCAATACAACCTACAAGGACGAAGAACTGTTGACCGCCCATTAACAAGGTGGCAAGACTCATCTCTTGATGTGGGAACAGGTGCTTTGGCCTAAATCCATGAAAGAATAAGAAGACGATCTTAAATAACTTAAATAGGTTGTGAGAGTGTGAAGTGGGTTCAACTGGTTGAGGGAAAAATTCAGTGGAGGGTAATAAGATAATAAACCTTTCGGCACTAGATGGAGATGTTAGCTTCGAGGTCCGACCGCTTTAATATCTGCGAAAAACCCGGTATCACCTATACGAATATGGGTGGGTTCGTGTAATATCCAGGAGAAAAATATCTCTCAGTCCGGAATCAAACCTCGGACACAGAACCTGTATCCAATCAATCTAAAGATTACATAAAAAGTTTAAATAGTTAGTGAAGTTGTTTGACGTGTCTGCGGTTGTCCCTGATATGGTCAAAGAGATGGGATTCTGAGTGCAGTAGAAAATGTCGGAGCCATTTATTAGAAACGCCCTGCAACTTCCTGGTCCGATGAACTTTTCAGGAAATTATAGCCAACAGAATTAATAATAGCAACACATCTGACACTCGTTGATTAGTCCGTGCGCCATGATGCCCAGACAGCCAAGACTCCTCACACAAGGGTCTCATTGTAAAGAACAGCATGGCATTATGACGTAGACCTTCATGCGGCCACGGAGCTAGTTCGGAGTAAGTTTGTTTCTGTTCGTCTGCTATGGGTCACGAATAAGAACAGAAATAAATATCAAAAAGCGTTTACCTACACTCAGAAAGAAAAGAGCTCTTGTCTTATTTGCTTATTTTATGAAGTTTTATCAGCTATATAGTGCATGAAATCTCAACTATGTTTCGGGGAAACATGTTCTTGAAGAATTGTGTCTTCTGGGTTGTTGCCCCGTGTAGTATGGTAGATGTTTACCAACGTTTCGGAAGGCATACTGCCTCCGTCATCAGGGCGATGCATTGAGTATGCAGATTTCTGTCTTCTGGGTTGTTGCGCTGTGTATTCGGGTAGATTCATCGCCCTGATGACGGAGGCTGTATGACCTATGAAACGTTGGTAAACATCTACCAGACTACACAGCGCAACAACCCAGAAGACAGAAATCTTCAGACTCACCGCATGTTCTTCCATCTCCTGGGCTGAATATGGAGACAGTATGGGAAACAAGAGGAAACAAGGAGACAGAAATCGATCCTGGTCTTCACAGTTGCAACAGCATGTGGAATGGTGCGTAGATACCGACGTTTCGAAGGAACATACTGTCCCCGTCTTCAGCCCTGGCGCTGCAACCAGTAACACCAACATCGACTTCTTCACCACACTGAAAACCGCAGGTACCAGAAAGGAAGACGAGGAAAACGGAAAACAGAAAAAGGAAAACGGTAAAGATGAGAAGAACGAAAAGAAAGATTGCACGAAGCAAGTTAAAAGGGAATAAAGAAGATGACTGAGGAACATATCCGGCCAGCCTGCTGGCCTAGTTCGTCTGGCCTCCACTTGCCGTTGAGGAGCGCCCTCGTCTTTCCGACATAAAACCAGGCTATATGTAGCGCACGTACTGGTAATTCGTTAGCGCGGACCCTGGGGAGAACACGGCCACGAAAATGTAAAGACAGGATAGGGACGAAAAGTAAATGACGATGAGAGTGTGAACAGAAAACCCGTAATAAATTATCTAAAAGGGAAATTGCGGATAACGGGAGTTTCCCACAAGAAATATTCCTGGGAATAAAAATCATGGAGGAAGAAAGTTGAATTGGATTCTTTGAAATTCGAATGGTTCGTACTCAATAACGAATCAAATAATTAAGATGATTTTGCAATCCTGCATTCAAATTTGCGAAAGTGTGGCGAGTTTAATGGAGGAGGATAACGTCAGTCAATGCCCACCTGACTCATCACACCACAACAGCCAACAATATTGTTGTGTTGACATTAAAATTAATGTGATAAAGTAACACAAGCTCACACACAGCCTTCAGTTGTATTTTTAAGGCTTTCAGAATAAAAAGTCGCCTTACTTTTTCTATATATTACTTGCATGTAATGACAAATTTGAGCCTATTAGCTACCATCAATGTACAGATTGCAAAGGATTGAGCGTTTGATGTAGATGTCTAGTGATTAGTAAACAATTCTGTATGCAGAAGTTTCTAGGTTTGATTTATACCGCATGGGAGAAGAATGGATTTGTCACTTACAAAAACAAATTCAATTGCGACACATTTTTGTGGCCTTGTATATTCCATCGAAAACATTTCGAGGCTCAATGTTTCCAAGTTTAAAATGTAACTACGTGTTACTAAACGTTTACAAAAGCCAGATCTAAAATGTAAATACCTAGAAATCAATACCAATACAATCAAGGGACTTCTACATGAAAATGTACGGATCGACATTACACCAAAGACATGAAGAAGCACTTCAATGATTGTCGAGAATTTGTGTATATTTATAATTGCTAGAATTTAAGAATTACAAGATTAATTGTTCTAACCATTAAAGAACACGTGATATTGTGCAGGGATATACAGAATGATTCTAAAAGGACTGTACAACTTTGAAAGTGTATAGAAATGTAATCAGAAAGCTTACAGAATTTGTAGCAAAACAAATCAAGTTTGACTCACGTTGTGCTGTGGTACCGAATTCCGTCACCGCGAGCGCAAGCGGCAGTGCATTTAAAAATGACTACTTTTACAGCGAAAATCCACTTGCATCTCTTGAACATGTTCGTGACAGCCCAAAGGTGAATGTGTTTTGTGCCCTTAGCAAAGTTAAAGTGTACGGCCCGTTCTTTTTCCATGAGAGAACCATCAATGGTATCGTGTATCTGGATATGCTCGAAAATTTTCCCATACCACAGTTAGACGAAGATGACCAAAAAGGACGCATTCACTTCCAGCAGGACGGCGCACCACCTCACTACCTCACAGAAGTCCGGGATTTCCTCAATAACCATTTCCCAGGTTGGTGGATTGGTCAAACAGGGCCGATAGCATGGCCACCTCGTTCTCCAGATTTCACACCTCTCAATTTTTTCTTATGGGGTTCCATTAGAATCGTGTGTTTGTTCCACCCTTACCTGACAATCTCACTGAGCTCAAAGTTCGAATCACCGCAGTTGCAGAAGTGACACCGGATATGCTGGATCGTGTTTGGCAAGAAATTGACTGTTTGATGTAAAACTTGACTTGGTTTGCTACAAAATGACACCTCAACCGATTCTGTAAGCCTTCTGAATACATTTTTATACACTTTCAAAGCTGTAAAGTCCTTTTAGAATCACCCTGTATTACGATATTTGTAGACACCAAGAACGCTTTTCATTTTCGGTATCAACAAGCTTCCTACCAGAACATTTTAAAGTTTAAAAAACCTCTGAAAAAGCTGTAGCAAGATGCCAAGAAATGTAAACATGAACGTCTATGATAAATTGTACATTTATTAGCTTATTGTGCGTTAATATATATTTCTACTACTTCACAATTATCAGAAATAACCTCAAAGTTTCGCACATTCGTTATGTTTGTACGTAACACGACACGATAATTAACTGTTGTATCCATAAAACGGAAATCTAAATATATATGTGTGTGGTCTCAATATTTATGAACATTATATAAAAAAATACCACAATAGTTTCACGAATATTTAAGACCACGCAAAATTACATGAACCGCAGATTAGTGTCGCTAGCGTAGCTCCCACATCGATGTGCGCACGGCCGCCATGTTGATACAGATTGCCGAAAATTGAGACGTACAGCTAGTACTAATGTGTACATGACGTGACATGATGTTCACACCAAGTCTCGTTAAAAACCGTCAGTTGGTTCGATATTTATTTCGGGGTGCAGATACAAGGATATGGTGATACTATAAAGTTAGATTTCCTTTAAAACAAATAAAGCCGAGTAAGCTACATAATTTCAAGACTATTAAGTAAATAAGGATGAGTTTTGTGGGACACATAGCACGCATGGGGTAAATTAGGAATATTTAGAATATATCGAATAAAAAACCCTCAAGAAACACCTCTAATATTAAGCCGATAGCATGGAAAAATGTTTATATAACCTGTACTGAGTAGGTAAGGATTTGGAAGACGCAGGTCGTTACTAGGCATGGTGTTAGCCTGGAGAGACTGGTAAAACTTCAGTCAAGATAACTCTCCCAAATACATGCATAGGAAGAAAGTCACTTACTCCTCAGATCCGGTCCAGTGAGTGAAGAGTTTCTATTTAATACTAACGTCTTCTATTTTTATTTCATTCTTTTTCTCAGAGACCAACCCCCTCCCGACACCACCTCCATGAAATTTTAAACTATCATTGGGGAAAAAATGTGAAAAGAACGGACAAGCTAACGCGATGTTAGAGACCTAGAGACCGCCTTCTTGCGTACAGAAGATGCGAGATGAACGTGATAAGACTGCGCCCTGCATATCGTACGTTACATCTGGATGCGGTGATGGAAAGTAATCAAGTGATTGGCCCCGCGGTCACGTGGTCCCAATTATCTAATGAAGTCGGAGCACAGAGAGCAATCAATCTTCGCTCTTCTGGCGCAACCGCGGCCGGCTGGCTGGCCGTCAGATAAAAACCGACTACAGTGCGGGCCCAGAACACCAAGACGTAGCCTCGTGCGCGGTTGGAACTCCCTCACTGCACTGCCCTAACCGGCGCCTTAACAGTTAACGCCAAACACGCCAAGTTAAAATTTGTTTCGTAACTCCAAAGTCCCATTCGAATAAGAAGACAGCTGCTTTCTGGAAAGTTGCACCTAGTAATCTGGTAGATACTTTCCGACGTTTCAGAGTAACGCATCCTACTGATGATGGAGGCAGAAAATTCCTCTGAAACTCCCAGAAGACAGCCGTCTTCTCGACTATCGTCGCCGTGAGAACCAAGGATCTCGCAATTCAAATAAGCTCGCTTATAGGCATAATTATGTGCTTGTATATAAAAGTTTAACACAGCGACTACACTAACTTATCTTTATAATTACTTGAGAATCATGGGAAACAGTCTTGTCGCGTAGCTAATACACGTGTTACCTACCAAGTTTTAGGGAACAAAGAGTCCATTATCATGTTTACAAGAGCATACTTCTGGCCCATATCGTGTGCCACATGAATCCAGACCACATATTCCATTTCCGTAAGATTCATTTTAATATTATCCTCTCATTTACTCTCACGCATTCGAAGTTGTGCCCCCTTCAGATTTTCTGACCAAGGCTCCAGTAACGGTATGGAAGTCCCATACAGCAGTAACGTTTAGGAAAGTCAGACTTAGTATTTTAAACTGTGACGTTAGAAATATTATAACCTATGCTTATAAAATGTTTCTTTAAGGAAAAAAAATATTCTCAGGTAGACTTAGAAGTAAAACCAAAAATAGACGATAAATAATACTGGACTGCTCTGAGTAAGATATTGTCGCATGAGTTTTTCACTGTGGTGAGACTTGGTTTCCGTTTTCCATTTAACTGTAAAAACCTTAATGGGGTACTTTCCTTCGAACCTAACTATGGGAACTGCTCTCTCAAACAGCATATTTCTTTCACTACCAAACTTACCATGTTCCTCGCGTTTTATCTTATGTCCTATCAATGTTAATTTCTGCTCACAAGATCAACTCGCCTCACGTTAAAAGCGGGATCGCACTTTTCTAATCCTGCTGATTGCTATTTGCTAGTTAGGACACAAGAAGTTCAACTGCTGAACGCAGTGCGGATTAACATTAATGTTTCTCACTGAGGGGAGAAGGGCCGGAAAGCTGAAAGTTTCTAATTTTAGGTTCCGCAGAAACTGTATTACCATGAAAGAAATTATCTACTTAACTAATCTGTGTATGGGCCTATTACCAAGCTTATAACGAACTTAACGCTTCGGTCTTGACGTTTTATGCGATGCAAGAAGTTATCAGAAGTCTTTGGTAGGCACTTTCACTTCAAGTTCGGTTGTTGAAACAGTTCTGTATGCAGATGATAAAGCAAAGATTATATTATTAACGAAGGTTTAATGTTTTGTTCTGTAAATACGATTCTCCTCATTCATTCCATCAGGAACATTCAATGGCTAAGCTGACGACGGGGTTATATTTTTATATTCTTCTAATTTGTGTAACGATGTTTTCTGAAAAGTTACGATGCAGCGTCCAGAAACTCATGTTCTGTCGATATAATGACACTAAGACAGCGGTTGTCAAGCTGTGGTACCGGTACCCCTTGGGGTACCAGAGATGTTTTTGAGGGGTAGCATAAATCCTCATTCATATACATACTTACAACATCAACTAAACACGAGTTATGAGTAATCCTGTGTCCCAGAAAATTTAAAAAGTAATTTAAAATGTAGGCTTTCGGGAAATCTAATATACCTCGAAAGCTATTCTCATTATTTCAAGTGTCTTTTGCGTGGGGTACCAGAAACAAAAATTGAGAACCCCTGTACTAGGGCATTAAGACAGGTATAAAAAAATTTAGTTCAGAGAAGTGCATAAGAATTATGTGTCAAACGAAGAATCTGTAGACTGCAAATAAATTCTAATCCTAATACCAACATAGTCTACACAGACCACGATATACACTTCACAAGTATATATCGTCCAACAGCTGACGGATACAGCATCTCTGCGTTCCACTTCCTATAGACCAGAAAGCGTTCATGGATAAAATATCATTGCAGATTATATTTTAAAGTAAATACAGGTCTGACCAGTTACGTGAAACTTGTTCATCTTGTTGCCCTATCAGAAGCCTTATCATTTATTTAGAGATTCGATGGAAATTGCTCCTTTCGTATAAAAGGTGCAGCCCTCAACTCACGCCCCAATTTGTATGCGTTTGCAGTTACGTGGACGAGGGAGGAGACTTGCACTAAGAGCAGAATGGGCGACCGCTGGCAGCCAGCCGTTAGCACAGGCGGAATGCTTCAGTCTTACTGATTCTTAGAGAAGCCCAGGGCAACACGAACAGAAACAGATATTACAGAAAATAAAAACAACGTACGGAAGAAAGAAAGAAATGATACAAATAAACGTTGTAGTCATTTGAAATGTTTTTTTTTAAAATAGTTCTAGTATATAGTTAACAAATGAGAAGTGATTAGATACTCTAATCTGCTCTTGTAATAGTACAAGCACATAATCTCTCTACTGGCTTTGTTGTAACTCCTCCGAGGGGAGACTGATATGTGATGTCAACATTGAAACAAATACACGGGATTATTATACGTTTTACAGAAGTTCTACGTAACAGGCTCTCAACAAGCTGAAGCCAGTCTGAAAATTTCAGTCAGAGTTACATTATATTACACCTGGAAAGAACACTATTTTATAACTAGCGACTTCTTCATTTTCATTGCCTTTACAGACTAAACAACTCATGTTGGACATTGTTACTATTTTACAAAATCTCACTTCTTAAGTCGGTTACAGTTGCTTGCAATGACATGAAATTTATGGCAAATTAAATTATTTCACATACCCTCACGTATAGATTTTAAATCTCATGTTCTATATGAGTGATTACAACGTATTTCAGATGTTAATATCACATAAAGACATTAAGTCTAATATTGCACTCAAAGGTATTCAGACGTGTTAATAATAATTATGTCTACAGATTATTTTTTGTGCTGCAGAATGTGAGACATAAAATAACCCACCTCGGAAAACCCACTCTTGTTTCACCGATCTGTTGAAGAGAAAACTGAAAACAAACGATTCTATTACGGATTATTACAAGATTCACCAGCCTCCTCTATCATTCACGAATTATGATAACACGCTGGAATAACGCCAATTTATCAAGCATTTATCATTTTATTTTGAAAAATTTCACCTGCGATTTAATACATCCAGTTTTGTTGCTTTTGGTGCTGGGCACAATACTAGCATCGTCGCTATTTTATTGCGCTCTGATAATTATGAGAAAATAAGTTGAGTGCGTTGTTCACTTGGTTTGTACCCGTGAGGTCTGCCCTTCGAGTAATCGAGCTAATCGTTAATTTCTTTACTTAATGCTTCTATGTTTAAGTTTTAACACCTGAAGATGGCTCATCCAGCCGAAACATGGCCAAAAGTTCTTCAACTCTGATACTATCAATTGTCTAAAAATACTGATTTTATATACAGGTAACACAAAAGAATGGTGCGGTTTAAAAAGTTAATAAAAAATTAATTTCTCACCTTACACGGGCACAACATACACCGTCAGCGGCGGCAACTGTTCAAGTTTCTCATGCGTTAATTACAATCCTTCAATGTATGCACCCTGGGTCACACGACACACATCCACACGGTAATCAAACTCATCCCAGACCCGGTGTAGCATGTCCACTGTAATGGCATGCAGTGCATGCGTTATCCGATCACGAAGTTCATGGATGGACGTGGGCAATGGTGGTATATAAACGCTGTCTTTAACGAACCCCCAAAGAAAGAAAGATCTGGCGAACGGGGTGGCCAAGGGACACCTCAAAACGGAGCAGACAGAAAGCCTTCTCTTGCTGCAACGCCATCTTTGAAACTGGCCCCGCAGTAAGCATGAGAAGCGAACTGCTGGTAGCGCATGAGAAACTTGGACGGTTGCCGCCACTGACGGTGTATGTTGTATCCGTGTAAGATGAGAAATAAGCTTTTTATTAACTTTTGAAACCGCACCATTCTTTTGTGTATATCCTGTATATTACTTTAGCTACGGGCTGGACGACCAGGGTTCGATCCCCGACGGGGGCAGAGGATTTTTCCTCTGGCCTCTGCGTCCAGACCGGTTCTGGGGCCCACCCAGCCTCCTATCCAATGGGTACCGGGGTCCTTTCCCGGGGGTAAAGCACGGCCGGGGCGTGATGCTGACCACTCACCCCCATCTAGTGCCGAGGTCAAGAAAGAGAGGAGCTATACCTCTACTCCCCCCCAAGCGCCAATATGGCGTATAGTGGGACAGAAAGAAATATATTACTTGAGGCATTGTGTTGCGTTGCGTGTTCGATGGCATACTACTATTGTGTTTTAGACGTATCTAACACAAACGAAAAATTTCTCATTAATTATGCATTCTAGTTTATGACCAAATATTGAAACGCCGGTAAACTTCTATCACACTGCACGGCGTAACAACCCAGACGACAGCCATGTTCATATT
The DNA here is from genome assembly GCF_000696155.1 of Zootermopsis nevadensis. The sequence goes on along the minus strand of NW_019059559.1, from coordinate 689,162 downwards.
CGCCGCTGTGAGAACCTCAAATCTCACTCTGATAATGGAACCCGAATTCTCAACCCCACTACGTCAAGTCCACTGGGCACAATTCTGAGGAACTTGTATTCACGTTATACTTGTCTAACATTTAATGTCATCGTTTCAAAAAATTCTTCCCACGCTCTTATTCTATTTTCGTCCAGGATTTAATTTCCTCTCCAGTACCAGTGTAACAATCCGCCCCGGAACTGAGCGAGTCGGCTTTGTCGTTTGCCCTAATGTTCAATTCCGCCCACTCACTGCATTTGCATGTTTCGTTTTTCCCCTCAGAACAAACAGCAATTGTTTTCCCTAAGTCATTAACTGCCTGACATTTAAAACCGAGTTTAAACAAAAGCGGGTAACAAATTGTTCTATTATTTGCATCAAGTGCATAAAACTATTGCATTACAAATTCTGCTCGTCACACGTTTTATCTTGGAAGCTATTCAAAAGGTTTCGATGAAATTTGATATTTGTATCTACTCTGAATACTTTTGTTCCGTATCGGTTCAATGTAAAGCAAGCATGCCAAACTCGCGGCCCGCGGGCCGCATGCTGCCCACAACGAATATTTTTGCGGCCCAGCCAATATAACGGTATGTACGAAACGTTTTAATAAAAGTTTCGTAACTTAATTTTTACAATATTCTGTTATACATAATTATTAGTAACGAACTACAACGTTCGCCAATGACTGATTACTATAATCGTGTTGCATCCATTTCCCATATGCCTTACGAACATGTGTGACCAAGTTAAAGCATTCAAATGTAAGCTAGTTCTTTGGGAAAAGTAGTTGAAAAATGAAGATTTAACGCCCTTTCCGACATGCAACATGAACAAATCAAGTTTAGGTGAAACTGCATCGTATCAAAAATACGCAGAAAAAATTATAAGCCTTAGAACTGAATTTGAAACAAGGTTTGCAGATTTTAAATTTTTGGAAGACAACTTTTCTTTGTTTTCTTCGATTTTTTTCAATAAATATAGAATCAGTACCTAATCAAATGCAAATGGAGGTAATTGAGATCCAGTGCGATTCAGATTTGAAAGCAAAACTCAGTGAAGTTGGCGTGCCTGGATTTTACAAATATTTACCTGCCAGGTTTGAAAATACTCGAAAATTCGCATATGAAATTATTTCCATGTTTGGAAGTACTTATCGGTGTGAGCAGTTATTTACAATTATGAAAGGAAATAAGTCTCCTGTCAGATCCAGAATTACTGACATTCACCTTGGGTCAGTTTTGAAAGTAATCACTGCGAACAAGATTTCCCCCGAAGTAGGAAAGATAGTAGCAGAGAAGAGATGCCAAGTGTCAGGAAGAAAACATTAATTTTATCGTTGTTCTTGTTTTTTTTATACTATACTTTTCGAAGTAAAAACCTAAGTTTCTATGAAAATTGAATTTTTGTTTTTCCCGTGTTAGTCTTTGAGTTTGACATGCTTGATGTAAAGCCTGCTAGTATTTCACATGCAATGCAAATTACGCAAATTAAACTCAGTTTAAGTACTGACAGTGATTATTTAACACAAGAACGGAGCGTTCATATTAACCGTGTTAGCCACGACCGCCATGACACTTCAGAAAAGAAAAATACAACTCTTTCTTCTTTGCTTTAGTGTTTCAGAGGTCGTGAATGCACCGGAACACAGCAGATACAATGTATCTTTAGCCAGCTCCAGCCAGCCAAACGTTCTTGCGTCATTACGCTCTGCCTCTTCAGCTGTATATTTTATCTGATCGATTCTGCAGTACCACTGAACCACGAAAGTGTTAGCCGGGCTAACACGGCTACCATGAATGCTTAGCCCTTGGTATAACTCGCTGAGTAAAAATAAATTGATTATTGATGTAATTTCGACCGATAACATCTAATTGAAAATATTTTTTATTAATGTCAGTATTAATGACATTTAATAAATGTAATTTGTTTCTATAAGGCGTGATATTATTAATGTCTTTATAATACCGGATCAACAGATTGTCTTATCAGTTTAATATTACCGAGTTTTATCCAGGTACTCTACCACTCATCATCATCAGTCCGGCTTTCAATGTTGCAAGTTGGTGACCCATCATTAGACACGTTCCACATTTAACTGCGGGCAAATCGATGATGGGTTTTCTTGGGAAAGAAAATCTTGAAGTAGTTTCCCGTTGCTTTCCTCAAGGTTTGTTTTAGACCGCCCCTAACATGGGGAGCAGACGCCTTTTTGCAGCCGCCCCCAACCTGGAGAACAGACTACCACTACATGTACACATTTTTCCGATCCCTGCAGGAAGAAATTTTTAGGATGGGTTATACACCCAATAGAGACATGGAGAATCAGCAAAATTTCGGATCAAAATTAACTTCCCTCTTACAGCAAGGTAACCTGAAGGGACGTAAGATAACCACGGTCCCTATAAACCTAGCCCTTTCCGCTCGCATGGCTCATTCATCGCCCTGATGACGGAGGCAGCATGACCTCTGAAACGTTGATGGACATCTACCAGACTACACGGCGCAACAACCCAGAAGACAGAAATCTTCAGACTCTCCGCTGTCAAAACCTCAAATCCTACATCGTGAAAACACATTTGTAAAATATGTCCTGCAGAGGACATTCTTGTAAAACACTGATTGGTCAAACTTGTGCTTCTAACGGATCCAAAGCGTTGCCAAAGGAAGCCGCTCAGTCATTGGAGTACTGACCGCATCGCCTTGTGGCCACGTAATTTAGTCCGCGTTTTTGTAAGCAAACCACAGCTTTCAGAACTACCCTCGCCTTGCACCACATTAGGTCTTTGGCTCCTTTGCTTTCAACTGGAACGACTCCCGCTTTGCGGATTGCAGGCCAAGTTTGATAATTCATTTTCTTTGCGGTACGTTGTAAAAGGCGGCATATTCGCTTAGTTACTCAGTTGTTATTTATTGCAATCATTAATTCATTATTCAATCTAATTATTTGTCGGTTACTCACATACTTATTTATTTGTGTACTATGTATTGACTTTAATTTTATTTTGATTTATTAGCAGGATTCTGATTAATTATTAAACCATTCATTATAAATTTAAATTATTAGTAATTCACAAGCATCATTTATTTAAGATATGTTCAGCCTGTTATTTACTAATCGTTATTTTTTTATAGTGTCATACATCACTGTCATTTGATGTTACCAAAATGTGTAATGTGACATATTCTATATGTGTGCCTTCCTTCTCTCTGCCGCCCTCCAAAATGAGAAAATTGAAGAGAGCTTGAACTGATATTCTCTTGTTATTTTTTTTCCCAAGAAATGGACATGAATTGTCCGTGCGATATAACGTAATGTTTCTGAGTGTCGATTCTCCTATTATCACCAAAGTGACGGCAAGTCAGTAGTTTAAAGAAACATATTTAACTCTTCAATATTTAAGTATGAACCTGTAATTATTATTTATAGTATATGTACCATTAATTAAATAAAATAACAATAATTATGTCTATCCCATATAACATTTGCACAGATGATTAGCTTTCAACAATGAAATTATGTCTCTAAGCGATGCAGTATTTCCACCTCATTAACGATCCCAGGAGCATATTCTTAGCTCCAATACACAAACAACAAAACGAACGAGGGGTGTGAAATCAGTGCCTTCTGCTACGTGAAGCAAATATTTCCAGGCCAAGCAGAAAGCTCTCAATGACGGGTAATACCCACACCTGCAGCATTTGGATCATTACTCCCGTTTACATTTTATTTAAGGACTCGATCGATTTTCCGATCACCTCATTAGCAAATCCCGGATTTTCGTCTTTCTTAGATTACTTAACATTTCTGCAGAATCTGCATAAGCTGTCCCCATCTGCAGGGTTCTGATGTGACTGGATCCTCACATCAGAACCCTGAAGATGGGGATATAGTTTGTTCCCGAAACGTCGGTTTACTACGGTTGGGTTATCTAGCTGGGTGATAGCATTCATGCACCAAAATGTAGGCCAGCGTAGTCAAACTGGCAGCTCGAGACTACTTGTAACCAGGTCATTCAAATTATTTTTTAATCTGTTACTCGTTAGCATAAACCCATTTTATTATCTTTATTCCAAAGGATTTCTAAAACATCGTGATTCTTATTTTGTCTGCTACCGTAAAATATAAGTTGTTCAGGTAATAATTGCGCAAGATTTCATACAAGCTGTTCGAGGAGTAAATTTAAATTAATGTGCAACTCTGCAGAAATTTGTGCACATTTAAACAATATTTATATTTGAGCATATGGGACGACTATGATAGTTTATTATTTCTGAATAATTATTGTTCAAGATGACGAGAATTTTCTAGTAGTTTTCAAAAATTGCACCAGAAGGGGGGACAAAAATAAGTTGGGCCACAATGCCATTTCATTTAAATTTTTATTCATTTTTTATGACGACAGTGTTTCTTCCACTTCTACTTAAGTCAGTTTGGAAACAGTCTGATTTCTTTTCTGTTAAGTCTCAATTTTCTTAGTATGGAAAGTAGGAAGAGGAATTTTCAATTGACTATAAAGTTGAATCGCAATGTGTATACATTTCCTTACTTCTTTTGTGATGCAAATTTCTTCCTTCGTGGATTTGAATGAGTTCAGAGTATGATAGATGTAGCTCTAGAGTGACGAAATACATGTCAGGACATATGTATGTTTATGCAACGAGTGCTGAAAAAAACCCCTGGAAGCTCTTCCTACTTCTCTCAATTCAGAAGCATCGAGGTATAAGTAGGCGATACGAAAAATGGATTATCGGTACATAAAATCCAGCGTAATAATTATGGATGAAATCAGAATTGTTTAACTCTGTTACCCTTTCACGGCTGTACTTCAAATTAAAGCACAAAACTTAACATCGGGGCAATATTATTTGTCTTAAGAAAAACGAGTTTAATTTGGGGCCTCGTGTAACATGTGGAGAGACACGGGCCAACTAACTGACTAGATGGCTTAGGGAACCCAAGGGTTCATCACCGAATTAACTAAAGACCTCCACCGCTCCTTGTCCTGGGCCAGCAAACTCCGATCGCTTTGAGATACAGGTCTCGGTGACACTAAAAGAACAATTTCTGGTGTAGAAACTCCGCCCCCCATACGCGCACTTATGATGGAAACAACAAGCACCTCTGAAACGTCGGTAAATTTCCACCAGACCACACATGGAGACGAATGATGAAACTAAGTGAATAAATTCAGAAAATTAGTGTCTAAGTGAAGATTTTACAGAGAGGGAATACGTTGTTTCAGTGTGTTAATAAATGGAATGTCGGATTTGTGAGCCAGTGAGTGGGTGGGTTAGTAGGTCAGATTGAGATTGAGCGAGGACACTGAGTAGTTGGTTGGCAGGAGTGGGTGAGGTTAATGAGGGACGGCCACTCCAATGAACATCAAACGCGTGACCTGTTTGAAGGCATGACAGCTTCCGGACATTATTGCAGTCACTTCTGCTGGCCATAATGAACAGAGCGATTCGAGTGCAGAACTTCCAGACGGTTACAATATGATTAGACTCAAGTACTGAGGTGGGTTATCCGGAGGATTATCTGAAATACTGAACTAACCAAACCATTTACTGATTGATGCACTCAATGGCTACTATGTAGCCAATTATGTTACAGAATGTATTTCTTAATTGGTACACAGTTATTCAGTTGACGCCTGTCTTCTGACGGACGTTTCGGAGGTGCTTACTACCTCTGATTTTCTCACTTCCTCTGAGCACTTACAAATTCGACATTCCATGTCCTTCAAAGCCACAGTTTAATTTTCTTATTCGACGCCATGTATCTAAAGCACAGCGAGTGTTAACGTAACAACAATGCTCTAAACTAGATCCCAAGTGGTACATGTTCAAATCTCGGCTCGGTTAGCAGCTATTCTAATTGCAGTTTTCGTGATTTTACACCGTCTGCATGTGAATTCCAACAGTGCCTTAAAATATGCGACGACCGCCCCTTCCAAATTCTGTTACTCAATATTCATAATTATATTCCCATCTCATTTCATGCTATATAACCTTTGGAGTTGAAATAACGTCCGTAAGTAACCAAAGAAATCTAACATATATTTTATGGAGTTACCAAAGCGTCTTCAAATAGAAGAAAACTAAAGGATCTACGTTAACTGGTAGACCTCCAACTTTTTTAGCGTTTGGCTGATGGTGTAATCTCCAGAAGTGTAAAATGAATGTTGTACAAATGTCCTTTGCATCATGGGACCATTCTTGTAGATGGATGGGTGTGTATTCTCTGAACGTGTGGATGTCCCATCTGTATTTGGTACGATGAGCAAGGCAGAATGTTTAGATGTGTATGCAATAGCGCAAGACAACTCAATAATAATATACTTACATTTTATAAGCTACGGAACAACACACACATACAGGAGCTTGAAAGTCGAATAGTGTGGTCAACTGAAGACATACGAAAACAAGTCGTTTTGCCACATATGAATTAGCATCTTGTATCTCTAACTCAGCAAACGAGTAATCACGAAATATGATAATTTCTTATTTTTCTGTGTTCAAACATTCGTATCCCCGATTTTTCTAAAATAATTCAAGTAATTTAATTAATTACAGAACGAGTAGTTCTTCTCCTTCAACCCTAGTAATATATCTGTGTATATAAGAGAACAATGTTTTTTGAACTGAACTAATAATGGGTTCTCCAAAAGCGATTCTAAAATTCAGAACTTGAAATAGAGATGAAATAAGTGGTATCTTAACCCGAAATCTTTTCCTGTTTACGACATCTCACAAGAAAACCCAACAGGTGGTAGCCATTTTTTGTGCAGCTGAATAAATTGGAGTTTCCACCTAAACAAACTGGTGGAAAAAAACATCAGAAACTCAGAGCAAACAAACTTTACTCGGGCACGAACATAAAACTCTGTCTCACAAGGAAGAAATGAATTGTTAAATCTTGGTTGGAGGAGGCTGATACAGAAGTGCAGAACGACGGAAGCAATGTAAGAAGTCCGCGTGCCTAAGCACCATAACTTGGAGGTGCAGAAGAAGCTGAATGTTAATTCACTGTGTCATAAAACTCGGACACGATGCAAGAGAAATATTCAGCTTCAAGCTCCAGACAATTTATCCACGTATTGAAGTACATGAAGCTAGGTTCCGTCTAGATACGGTATTTGTAAGGGGGTGAAAATAAACACCGCTCCAAGAAGGAATAGAACATTTGTAGCCCGGCCTATAGGTAGTTATCTACCTCTATGGACGTAGGTTCACTGATTATTCCGTGTTCTTTGCACACACTACATAAACTGAACGCATAATAAAAGGTTGAAACTTTCATGACTTCTATATATTAAATTCGTTGGGTCTAATTTAATTGTGGTTCGTATGTATCCTTACATAAACTGAACGCATAATAAAAGGTCGAAACTTTCATGACTTCTACATATTAAATTCATTGGGTCTAATTTAATTGTGGTTCATATGTATCCCTAAATTAAAAGAAATTCATAATGCCATATCAAATTTCTCAAAAATTACTTATCTTATAATAATAGAACACAACAAATAGAACGTTTATTTAAATTCAGCCTTTATTTGTAACATTTCTCAACGCATTTGCAAACAAAACTTGGTGAATTTGCTTCTTTGCAGAACAGTTTTCTTACTTCCGCTTAGCTCTGTCTCAGTCCTTCAGTAAGAGTCCATCAGGGCCAATGAGGGTGTGGACATAGAGCTACCATTGCAGAATTATTTATATGTTGGTCACGGAGGAGGACAGCAGAGAACAACCCGAGGGTGAATTTAAAAACTTCCGGCCACAATACAATTAATAACAAAAAGGACATTTAATTCAATAACAATATACTGATGCAGCTTACTGATAACAGCAGTGGAGGCAAAATTACAAAGATTACACTTACACCACTTTTACTATCATTTAGTGTAGTTACAAATGATTAATAAATACATAATATTTGGCCTCAAACACTTGCCTCGGCTAGGGCTTGATGTCAGTGCGTTATGAACCACATTCACACTCAGAAAGCATAGGCTATTCGCCATGTTGGTAGTAGTGAAATAGTCCTACGTATTCTAAGGCATTATTAGGAAGTCATGAAAAAGTCTATGTATTTCATGGCAAACTGACTAATAACTTCAAAAGTCAATAAAGTTAACTAACTGATACATGAAGATGACTTATGGGTTGCTCCATATAGTCTGGTAGAAGTTTGTGGACGTTTCAGAGGTACCTACTGCCTTTATTATCACGCGATGATTCCTGAGGATACAGGCAGCAAGTACCTCTGAAACGTCGGTAAACGTCTATCAGACTACACGGGAAAGAACCCAGAACGGTCGTCGGTAAACGTCTATCAGACTACACGAGAAAGAACCCAGAAAGGTAGCCATCTTCATACCCGCCACCGTGAGAACCTAAAATCTCACCGTGATGATTACGGACTGTCAGCTATTTATGCAAATTTGTTCCGCAGTTACTTAACCAACAGACTACTTTTTGTTCGTATCTTGGGAGTTCTTTCATTGCCTTTTGGCGTGTTGTCAGTTTTTCCACGAGGATATGTTTCGGAGACCGTTTATATTCAAGGTTTTTATTAATGATGTGGTGTAGTGCTTAATTACGCAGGAAAGCAATTTATCTTTCTTACTTCTTTGTATCTGCTGCTGTTATTATTTGCATCATAATCATAAATATCACCTACATGTGATCTAGGATATGTTCTGGGGCGGGATCTTGCAAAGACTTTATGATCTCTTGATTCTATATAAGGCTTGGTTTGATGTTTACCAACCAACATCTGGAAAATAACTCTGCTCCATAGACACGGTTATCATTATCACTGTAATCAGCATCAGTAGTCTGCCGCCTCATTGATATTATCCCAGAAGGACTGAAGAAGACCATGAGAAACGTTCTCGGGGAAAGAGCGTAAAGAATGTTTATGTCTGTCAAATGTAAGGGCTGTGATAAAATTCTTCTTTCTTTTTAAAGTTTTTTACCTCGTAATTACTGCATCTACTTGAATCAGATTGCGTTTGGGTTTGGCGAGAAATGATTTGTATCCTCTAAATTTCTCTGCTAATAGCTGAAATCACCACACAAGATCACTTGAAACGTCTTCAATCTTGTCAAGAAAAATATTTGTTCTTCGAACCGACGCAAATGCGAGTTTGAAAGCCAAATGCAACACGTATTGATCTGTTTGTAGGAGCGACCCAATCTGACGGCCGATAATCTCTACAGTCGTCTTGAAGGTGAGGCAAAGAAGTCTCAAGTTTAGGAAGTTGCGGAGAGTCTATTTATATCTCCCGAATTTGGACGAGGGAGATCGAATTCCATAACAAGACCTGGGAAGAAATTACGACTACGCTCCTTCAAATGCTTTTGTCTGGGTTAGAGACGTAGCAAAAATTGTAAATTAATAACTATGTAAATTTATTATTGTTTTCTAAGCATAACGTTTGCTGGTACGCCATAGCCCTAACCCCTAAAACACACATGACATCTAATTCGAACACTACCGCCATATTCACAGTTAACATATTAGAACGTTCGTAGAAAATTCGTGAGTTTTGTGATCTATTTCTTTTTCAGATTCCGTAAGTTTGACTCAAGTGGTTCATTCCTAAAGGGCTTATCGCATTACCAAAAAATCTTCAAGGCATAAAATACAGGTTTCATTAAATCCGATTTGGAATATTTTCAAACGTGTCTCATATTTAAAAGAGTAAGTGGCAAACTACATCGTACACAGTCGTTCTGGATAAACTAACAGTCGCTCAATTAGACAATAAATTTTACACAGTCGTTCTGGATAAACTAACAGAAGCTCAATTAAACAATAAATTCCCAGCCTTTTACGAAAACAAAATGTTCATTACCGTGTTCACAATAACCTGTCACCAATCAATGTCAATATTTAATGTTATGGAAGAAGAAATATTTATTTCTGTGCAGTGTAGTATTTCCTCTGCTATAGCGTAAACTACACACTTTTGACCCAATATATAGCCAGTGTATAATATGTATTGTTTCCCTGAACAGCAAATTTGTATGCGCGACAACTGAACACACTTAAAAGACTCTACTAAAATATCGCCTTCCAGCAACGCATTGGGTGACTGAATGTAGCTCTCAATGCGTACAATATCCAAAACTCTATCTTTCACACAAGCTAAAGTTAATCAATGCCGCCATGTTCCTTACCAATCAGGCCACGTCAGACGCTCTGACGTCATGCGACAACTTTAGCACACAGAGTGATAAATAAAAAAGGACTACGTTTTAATTTTGTATCAAGTCACAGTAACGATTTGAGCAGACAGTAACGGCACGTGGATAATTAGTTTAAAAAATGAAGTACGAAATACGTAAAAACACAATGATGCTAATTCTATGAAACGTGGAGGGAACACAGTGTACTTAAACTGACCCTTAAAGTCAGCTTTCGCACAAGCAACCAACCCGGCTTCACAATTTTCATTTTAGATTCTTAAAGTATAGATTTTTATCAATCAACAAAAAAACTACTGGATATAAGTTCATGTCCCTTCCTAAGAATCTAGGGAAAATTTTTAATAAAAGGACAGCTAATAAGTTCTTCGAGAATGTCACATTTCTAAACATTCGGATCGCCATCAACTAATCAAAATGATGGTCATAATGAAGTGAAGATCAAATTAAATTCATGAACTTCCCGCCTCTTATCTAAAATTCTACAAATTAAAATATTAAGTTATAATTGTACCTGTTTTGTGTGTGCGTGAAATTTCGTCTCTCACTGCATAAGAAGGCCACATGCAGATAGTAACAAACGATATCAGAGTGTTATTAGGGCGTCAAATCAAAGGCATACGGCACGCATAAGGGGACTGAGACGTGCATGCAAAATTTTGGTCTGGAAACCACAGAGGAAGAGACATTTTCAGATAATTAGGCACATATGAGATAATAATATTAAAATTAATATTGCAGAAACAAAGAGTAAAAATGTCTACTCTTCTTCGCTGGCTCAAAGAAGTGTCCACGGCTGACATTAATGCTTCTTGGATTCTATGATACCTAGGGATTTCTTTCTGAACAACTATCAACTGCACAATGGAGTAACTTAGTCAATTCATTGTTCTTTATGTTAATTTAAACAAAATTCAGACACAAATCTGTTGCTTACAGAGCCGGTTTAGAGCGGGTAAACTGAATTCCGCACACCAGTTCTCCTGAACTACTAACCCTGAAGATAGCAACGATTTTTCAAGAAACGATAAAAAAGCTTTCAACAACTAGCGGGATTTACCCCCAGACGTCTACATGCAATTAAAACCTTTTTTATCCTTCAAGTAAATCAACAGCAGAGACATTAGACAACGCTAAAAAGTGAATGTATTATATTACATTGTAAAAATTGTTAACTGCATTTCGTTATGTACAAAGCAAAGGGCTTTCACAAACATCTTAAATGGAAGTTACAGGCCTCATTAAATAACATGTTTTGTGTCATTAATGACGTTTTATGTGCGATTAGCTATTTTGGATAAAAATAGAACTTCATGTATGTAAGGGATACAGTGGACTGATAGGCTAAAAATAAAATCCTTTCGTAAACTGTACACTCCACTGAACGAAATATGTTCAAACTCGGAACCGTGGCTTTGGATACTTATAACACAGTGACAGGCGGACAGACAGGCTTGGCATTCTTATTATGCTTCTGAATACGAACTCCAAGTTTAATCCAATAGGTTACCTGAGACTTCAGGGTCTCATGACGCTGAGTATGAAGATGGCTGTCTTCCGCGTTCTTGCGCCGTGTAGTTTGGTAGAAGTTTACCGACGTTTCTAACGTGCTTGCTGCCTCCACCATGACGACACTGATGAAGGTAGCAGGTACCTCTAAAATGTCGGTACACTTCTGCCAAATCGAATGGTGCATCAACCCAGAAGACAGCGTCTTAATAGGCTACCTGCGGACTGCATAAGCCCTATTCAAGTCGTTACGCTACAGAATTGGAACGAGTCCACTTTAGTTGGTCTCAGGTGTTTAGACGCTCCCTAAGTGCGATCGGCTGTCTGTGTAATTGGTAAGGGAGAGACCAATCGAGTGGAGGACCAAATTATCCTTCGAGAGTGTCGTGAGGCAAAACGGACGGGGTTTGAGCCAACCCCAGTGCGACAGCAGTCTAAGGCTAGAAGGACCTGACACTCGGATCGTCAAGTATGTATGCATAAAACGATCCCACAAGATTGGAAAGGCGTTCTGTGACATTAGCCACATTACATTGCTGTACCATGTCATCCGAAATCATTCTTGAGTAACAATGTTCCAACAATATCCTCAGGTCTTTGTTATACCGATGCATGTCATTCGTAAGAAACAATGTGTTCCAACTCCAGTTCCCATTATTGGGTAACATTTTTATTTTTGTCTTTGGTCCGATGCCCACTATTATGCAAGAGAGTGCTCCGATAATGATCTCAGTTTCCATGTTTGCGTAATAACGTGTTCCAACAGTGGGACCACGGTTTCCATTGTTACGCAGTAATGACCCTTGTCATGGCGGTAACCTATTTCCTAGGAAAACGAGTTCGACAGAGCGACATACAGACGTTTACTGGCCTATAATGTGCCATTCCCTCACTACAGTGTGAACAGCACCTAATATGGAGAGGTCACGTCTCTAGTTCTCATCAGCAATGATTATAATACCTGATCATTTAAGCAGTTTTGGAGATGACACACAAATAGGAAAATTGGACCATCCTATTGCACGTTAATTTCACACACTTAGTGGAAAGAACGAATGAAAACCAATCCAATCCCACCTATGAACTAAACCAAATCGAACCAACAAACCAAACCACTTCTGCTACGTGTTCGGGAGATCCCAGATTCAAACCCACAATCAAATCTCGACCTGAATACCGGCCATCCTAATTACGTTTTCCGCGGTTTCTTCAGTACTTCCAGAAAAATGCTGTAATAATATCTGAAATAAGCAATAACCGGGTTTTTTTATAAAATTTCCAATTCATGATTAATTAAACATCCTATCAT
>NW_019059559.1:602194-652153 GCF_000696155.1 Zootermopsis nevadensis | reverse complement strand
CCCCGGTACCCATTGTAGAGGAGGCTGGGTGGGCCCCATAGCCGGTCTGGACGCAGAGGCTAGAGGAAAAATCCTCTGGCCCCGTAGGGGATCGAAACTCGGTCACTATACCGACTGAGCTACGCCGGACAATCAAATCATTCATTTATAAAATCTTCTGGGGCTATCAGCCGTGCCAGTTACTTCGAAATTACCGCATATGCAGTCTCTGAAACGTCGGTGATTTTTTACCAACTGACATGGCTGAGAGCCCGAGAAGATGTTATTAATGTTAGTCCGTGAAAGCTTTAGATGATGCACTATCATTCATTCGTTTAACGACACTGTATAAACTTCCAAGGATATTGATGTATAGGAAAATGTTTATGACGAATGGATTTACATTTGTTCCGGCCATTCGGTTGTAAATGACTTTCTTAACAATTTGGTTTATTTAACGTCGAATGTCATTAGAGGATTTTTATGGTCATATGGGTAACTGAAGACGATTTTACAGAACACGTTGGGATAACAGTAACGCATTCAGAAGGTACCCACTTCAAATCTCGGCCAGGTTACTTTCAATGCTGAGATATTTCGTGGTATTCTAAGTACCTCCAAGCGATTATCGGAAAAGTTGCAGGCGTCCCTTACATACGATGGCAGATTTAATCTTTTTGTGAGGTTCGAAAGAACTAAATCCAGAGGTCAGTTAAAGAGTAATCTACTCAAAATTACTTTAATTTCCGTACTTTCTAATTTCAAAATTAAGTTGCGTTGGGCTAACAGAAATTGTGAAATGAGGTCCGTCTCTTATAATTAGCGTATAGAAAACGTCACACATGTTAAAAGCCACAGCTCAATTTAACCTTTTTATTTACCACATGAGAATGGTTACAACTTACTGAAGCATGCAGTGGTGAATTGGTGTTTGTTAAACAGTTAAATTGTACAGAAGGAAACGTATTTACTGTAATTATGGTACATTGCACAACGGGATTCCACAAAAACAAGTTGTTCTCTGCCGTGACGACGTGTGGACTCTTAAGGAGATACCAACGTTTCGGAGAAACATACTGTCTACATCTTCAGGGCTGAACCCAGAAGAACAACATCGACAATACATTTTCCCACAAAAATCTAAGTATTCCAAGTTTTAGATTTATATTCTGTCTCAATTAATGAGAAGGCAAACATTTTGCCCATTGTTTACTAAATAACATCGTGTTATTGGTCTTGAATGCAAGACTGAGAATTTACCGTTGAGCGTGTGGGTTAAACTGATTGTCAGCTTGCAGCTTGACGGGAGAGGTCGGATATTAATAAACGGGTATTAGCAGTATGATTTAGTACCATACAGTATGTTCGCATTCTTTCGCGTGTGGTTCAAGTCTGCAGTTAATTCATTGCTAATAGCCCAAAAGCCCAATGAAGCTTTGCAGATAAAATAGCCGTTTGCATCACAAAGGCATGACAACCGCTGGAAGAGCTCTCGTGGACTACTGAAGGCATGAAAGACTGCATGAAAGTAAATAAATACCGGATGAAACAAATTAAACTAATAGGTTCGCTATTGTACCAGGATCCAGAAGCTCAACGCTGCTAATATCAAATCCCGACAATAAACCGATTCTAAACGAGCTCCATCAACACTCTCTTTCTATGAGATCCAGCTTAATGTTATCCCGTCGTCGCTATCTGACTCAAGCGATCGATTCCGAATAATCTTCCCGCATCAAAATTCCGTTTGCATTTCATTTATTCAAATAAGTGTTCATCGGGTACAACCAATGTTTTATCACATTGAAACATGCGTTTAGAAGACTATTTTTGGAAATAAAATTCGTGTAAGGGCAAAAATGACATTAACTTTCATTATGTGTTCCTTTTGCTGTCTTGTTTTACAAATCGCAAAAAAAAATTGGCGGGGAATGTGTTTTTAATTTCGCTGTACGTGTATGGCTAATTTAAAGTTACATTATAGCCGATTTCCTTTCATTACGTACCTGGCGGTTCACTTTGAAACCAATTTAACCTCATTTATGCTATTTGTACAGAGCGCTCTACAGTTAAAATTGGTGACCAGAATCCTTTGGCAGTATTATATCATGTAAAAAAGTTAAAGTTTCTAAAAGAGAGTACAGCTGAGCTGATTAATAATTCAGATGTTTTATTGGAATTAACCAGTCCTCGCAACGTCTATCCAATGAATGTTAATCGTTAAAAATGTAATATGGAGGTATGATAGAAATTTGAACTTTTCATTTGCTGTTCTCCCCCATCGGTTTGCCTTTCATTACAGAAAGACCTTACCAAATGACCGTGCATCAATACTTAATCGTTTGACTAATGCAATTCCTATACATTCATCTGCAGAATGGTTATTAGTGTCTGTAGATGCATTAAACAAATCGAAATCAAAAAGGTATAGAAAAATCATACAACATACTTTTCTTTACACGGTTTAAACTATAGAGAGACTAGCAGGACTAATAAAGTAACAGGCTAATTACACAACTTAATGATTTTAAGTTCCTAATTTCCATTAGTACAGATTCCTTTATCTAAAAATTTCGCTCGGTCGCCATGTTTGTAATCAGGCCAATACCATGGTACCATACCAGTTTTCTTATACACCCATAAATTGGTTTATAATTTATTATGCGACAGACACACACATGGGTTTAACACTACAAGACAGCCTTTCCTTAGAAAGGAAACTAAGCTTAAAATCAGCTTATCCTCCCTTAATGTAGATCTTGGTTAATTGCATTTACTCCGCTATGACGGCAATGGTTATTCAGTAAATACTTGGTTTCCATCGCCTCGTTTCTGATCAGAAGCTGTTCCAAGTGATGCAACGTTGTACGTGAATTTTTAGTACTGTTCAATGTCAAATATGTTTCGGCCATCGCAAGCCGTCTTCAGGGTCGCAATTTAGTTAAGCCATGTAACTTGTGCAAAATCACTTAATTTTATTTATTACTTCTAAAACTATTATTATTATTATTATTATTACTTTTAAAATTATTATTATTATCATCATTATTAATATGGTACATTTATATATTTAGTTCATTGTTTGTTTGTTTGTTTTTGTATTTGTAATGTTTTACTTTTATTATTAAAGTTGATATGTTGAAGTTATACCTGATAATTTAGCGTTAAGATGAAGTAATAACTGTTTGTTCTCAAAACAAAACAAAATTCACAGACACATTCTGTGGGCAAAATGCCGAGTTACTGAACGATAACACTAGCGTTGCATACAGTCCGAGCTACAAAGTTTTGTGTTGAAATGAAACGGCAGAGTGTACACAAACCACAAGTCCACTTTGAATCATCATTAAACGTCAATATGTTTTCAGAAAGCGTACAATTCAAACCGATTTCGATTACTTATAACCTCAAATTAAATCAATACGTTTGACAACTCTCTAAAGCCATAAAGTATTAAGCCGAACAATAGCATTCAAATCGTACGACCTCTGGTTCACATATTGTTCCGGCCTGAATTCCAGATAGCGGAATCAAATGCACTGTCATTGTCAAGCAATCGCATTATGACACTATCGGCAAAGCTTAGCAGCGTTCCGGTACAATAAGCTTACGTAAGCGCCTATTAACTTTCAACATCATCGCCCGTCTCTCTGAGTGATATTTCAGGTTCCCACGACAGCGAGTGTGAAAATGATCTTCTGCTGCTATGTTGCGTCGTGAAGTCTGGTACAAGTTTACCACCCTGATGATGGAGGCAGGAGTCACCTCTGAAGCGTCCGTAAACTTTTACCAGACTACCCAGAAGATAGCCATCATCACAGCCCCATCGTATTCGATTCTACATAATTTATTCAGAGGAAATAGAGTTATTAAATAACGTAAAAATGTATAGTTCCACAATAGGTAAATTGTTCATCAGCTAAATAACGGAAGTGGTAGAGAATTTGGGCACAGTCTGTACCTGTTTATGCGTTGCCTAAAGAGATTCAAATTCAATAAAAGCTTCTGTACAAAAGTGGCTTATATCCCAGCCAAGTTTCTAATACACAATCAGACTAAATAGTCTCCATCACAGACCGTTCCTCGAGTAACCATCTCGCAGAAAGTTATCAAACCAAAATCCTTCACGCATTATCTACTAATCGCATTCATTGTCTCTCTCCCATTGCACTCTTCTTAATTTTATCAGACGAAGAATAGGCTTTGTGTGGTAGGTTTGTATTTACAACAAATGTAAATTAGAACAGAACATCATCAAAAGAAAACAGTTTAAAACTGCGCACTCCAGCCGAAGCGACAATCTCAGGACAGACGTCGACTCTGAGTGCATGGAGAATAATCTCACACCATCAATGTCGTTTTATTCTTTTGCGGTTCTCATTTAATTAGACCTCCCTCTTCCTTCCTTATCCCTTTCGGAGCTCTCAGTGCCATTTTGTGCTTGTGGCAAGGTTAATTAGAACGGATTTCCAACAATAATTTAATTAAAAACCACAGAAAATGAACACGACTCAATGCTAATTCGGCTAATAAACAAGCAACAAGCTCCAGAGAGGTCGACTAAGGTCGAAGAAAGAGCTACTTTGGGAGCTGAATTTCTAAACTGTGTCGATCAGAATCTTCAGTCCAAATGAAGTTCTTAAAAGGCAAGCCGCACAAATCTATTACCAAACTACTAGTCCAAATGTCCCGTGACTGAGCAGAATATGCGAGTCCTGAGCTCGAGACGTCATGTTGAACATACGGAAAACAGCCTACAACAGCTCGGCAAAACCCGTCTAAATACGTAAGAAGGTGTAAGACTGATGTGTAACTTAAAAAACAAAACCCTGAGAGATTTATTAAGTGAATAACTGACAGGAATAATTAATTACCTAATGAATTTATTAATAAATGTGATTGAATAATTGGCTGGACTGATAACAGAACTACTGACATGTAGATCGAGGGAATGGTTGATTATTCGATTGAATAACTGAGTAAGTGGGGGATTTAGACCTAGTTTATTTACTTGCGGTAGTGGTCCTCAACCTTTGGGTTCTAGAGGAACATTTGGAATTTCCTTCTTGCAGCACACGAGAATTAAAATACAATACTAACATTTATAAAAAGAGTACAAATATGTTTAGAAATCTCCTACTGATACTTTGGTTTTCTTCATATTATTTTTTCATCTTTCGCTGTCACGTTTTCTTGTAACAAAACTGTCCACTTTTAGGGTCATTACTTGTAATAATCCTTATTATTAATTTAATAGTTTACGACAAAGGGCACTACATTCAACAAACTTGTGTAAGAACTGAACGACACAGAACCTTACGTACCCTAACGTCAATGTTAACTGTTCGTGGCAGACTCTGTCAACAAACGGAGTCCGTACGAACTCACTTATGACGAGAAGTTGAAAAATTCATTTCAATGTTATCCCCTAATACACAACTATTTCTCAAGTGTAGAATCTTCCTTTGATGTTTTCCGGCCATGTATTTCTCACTTCTTCTCTGCGTGCTACGCATTCCGCCGACCAGACATCCCTAACACATAAACAACTAGCCCAAATCAATTTAAATTTTGAGAAGATATTTCGAATGCACAGTACAGAGTCCTGTACTGAATACGAAATTAGCAGGAAACGTATTCTGCATTTACCTTAACAAACGCAAGAAATTCCCCTATAATTGCTAAACCACTACTAACGTTTAGCATCTGCTACCTCAGACATACCTGGAACAATTATCTAATCAATTTATTGCCTGTCCCAATCTCGTTATCAGCATCTAATTAAAGTTACAAAACGCAGTTCACTGAGCTGTGCTTTATACGCGCGGCGTGAAAACGAGCCAGTATTGCCATGTTCGAACAGTGGCCCGCGGGCCACCAGTTTACTGTAACGTGCCCGTAACAAACTTACACGTGCATTATATTTACATAATTAATGTACAAACATCCATAACTATGTGACTACTTAACAAACAGATGTATAATTAAATGTCTTATAGACTATGTAAGATTTGAGGTTTTCACAGCTGTGAGTATGAAGATTTCTGTCTTCTGGGTTGTTGCGCTGTGTCATCGCCCTGATGACGGAGGCAGTATGACCTCTGAAACGTTGGTAAACGTCTACCAGACTACACGGCGCAACAACCCAGAAGACAGAAATCTTCTTATAGACTACTTTACTACGTAATTAAATGGCAAATATCACACCAGCGATTTAACAAATTGAATAAATAACTAAGCATCCTAATAAATAACTAATGACTAATAACGAATAAATAATAATTACTTCACCCTTTAAAGCACAAAGTTTATCTAAATAAAATCGAAAAATATTTTCACCTCAAATAAAATAGCGCGGCTCCAATAAAAACATCGGCTCTGTAAGGCTGTTTATGAAAATAATCGCTGTGATTTCTGATAGTCATATGAACCTATAAATATGCTCTGTGGGAAAAATGCGTAGTTACGGAATGTTAACGTATGGTAGATGGTGCATATTGTTAACACTGTAACTTAAAAAGTTGACAGAATGACTGGCAGACTGATTAATCAACTATGGACCTGGTTCGTTAACTGAAGAAGTAACCAAACTGAACGACAGACTGGCTGAGTAACTGAATGAGTAACTACGTCACTAACTGACTGACTGGCTGTTTAACTAATTAGTTACCTTACTGAGTAACTGCTAGGATAAATAAATAACAAGCCAATTATCGGACTACGAAGAACTAACTAACTAACGAACTGCCTACGTGACTGACAGGCGAAAAGATCCTTTATGATAGCAGAAACTGTGAACTAGCAGAATCGGGACAAATGCCACTCTTGTATTCTCAAGAAACTTATCTCGTGCATGAAAATTCTTCATTTACTCTCGTAAATAAGAACGATTTCGAGAGTGGAAAATTTATACAATCTAACTGCCACCAACCACAGACGAAAAACCTAAATACGTCCAACTACCTGAATAACTAATTAATTGACAAAATGCGAAATAATTTATTCTGTATCTCATAGAACACAGTATACTCCTCAAGCCGCTGATAGTTACTCAACAAGTCAACGAGAGTTTTTCCGATAGAAATTCCGTATGAATTTCAAAGTTTCCCACGCTTGCATCCATATTATACTTCTGGGATTCAACTCTCTTAACAAAAATAGTGAATTGTACAATCATAAATTATTCATTATAAAATTACCCCAGTTCTTCTGTTATTCTCTTCTCTCACCTCCGGGTTCTTTTTCCTCAGCATTTTATTCTGAAATACCGCCAACTCATGTTTTATATCAGGGATATCGTCCTGAAGATGGCAGCATTACGCACCTCTGAAACGTTGGTCAACTTCTATGAGAGTACACAGCGCAGTATCCCAGAAAGCTACGTATTATTATCACACTCACCACCGTATGAACATCAAACATCACTTCTTTCATTCTGTGTGAGAAATTAAGTTTCATACACACACACAAAACAGCGGACAATATTAAAAGAATTTCGTTTTGTGTTATGTTTATGGAAGGGACATGAGAAGTTAAAAGGTTAATGATAAATGTGAAGTAATGTAGTGGGAACAAGCGATACTCTGTAAGATTTGAGGTTTTCACAGCGGTGAGTATGAAGATTTCTGTCTTCTGGGTTGTTGCGCTGTGTAGAAGACAGAAATCTTCAAGTGATACTATTTTTTCAGAAAACAACTTATTACGGTTATGGAAGTTTTCAATTAATCTCCATAATAATCGCAACATCCAGCTAGAAGGAAGTGCACAAGACACAAGACTAGAGCAAAGTGGACTTAACATTTTATATTATGTTCTGTACATATGAGAAACCACTAAATAATTACAAAAACACCTAATCATGGCAGTATGATCATTATTAGACGACGTATTGCATGGCGAAATATAACTGAAAATATTTAAACTGCACTATAAGTAATTTTCATGTTCACATTGCTATTATTTAGTATAAAGACAGCATAAAATAACTACTGCAGCTGAGTCGACTATAGACGCATTAATCAGTCTGACACCAGCAGTTTCTGACAACGAGCAATCATATTTAGTACATCCTAAAGGCAGTGCATAAAACGAACGCAAAATGAGACAGCCAAATGCTAATAACAGTCGCAATGTTTCCACCTAAAATCGCTCAACAGATTTCATTTGCATTTGGTATAAAACGTAAACTAAAATTTGTCTTCTCAGATTTCATTTTCGTACGTAACAGTTCAAAAGTTTACCTATCTTACATAGGGCTCAAATCATTCTGTATCAAATTATGAAAACAATGGTTAAATATCACATAATATATATCTTCTATTTTAAAAGTTTTTTAATCAACGCATAATGGGAGGAATCTCTCTCTGCCCACTACAGCGATGAAGCGTGAATTTTTCTCAAGTGTTAGCCAAATCCCTATGCGGGGTGAAAGGGGGAGGAGTTATTGAAATTTTGACAACTGAGTATATGCATGTCGTACATCATCTTCGATGATGCTTTATCACAAGTCCCAACATGGCACCAGCTACAACAAAAGGTATCACAATTAAGATCACCAAAAGTGAGATGCAAGCACACAAGTAGTGTTAACAACCGAAATTTGGCTAACATCTTTCCTCGGAGTCCCTGATCCTCTACCATATTTCATCACAGAAACCAAGATTTGATTCATTTTCCTTTAAACGGTTCATCGTGCAAACGAATACACATTATATATGTCTCCACCTTTCACTATTGTTGTATATTTAACTAAATACCTTCCGAGTGTATTTGATGTGAAAATCTGTGCAAAAGAACTCCAGTTTAATGGGTCTGACCCTTGATGTCCACTCGCTTTTTCTGCTGTTACTGCTAAAAATAAATAGTTAATTACACATGACATCACTACACAGAAATTCGCAAACATACATCCATGCCTCGAGCGGTATTCGAACCTACAATCCCCGTGTACCAGCGGTCCGTACGCTGTATAATTTATTAACTGAAAGTTAGCAATGTATTGATCACTACTTCGTATTTGGAAGAACCAGGGCTGACAGGATATTTGTGGTTTGTTTCGCCACTTCTCCCAAGCAAATGTCGGTATAACTTAAAATTGAATACGACCACCTTATATTCAAAATATTTTACACTCAATCACTCACAGCAAATAAACCCCACTCAGAATAGTATACCTACATCTACCACTGATTAGCTATATTACCAATGCATGCATAAATAATCATGCATAAGATGATAAATTCATTAATATTTTTTGGCTGGAAAAGATAGAGACCACTTAGAAGATCTAAGGTGGGCTTTAGTATAATATTAGCATGTCCTACAGAAATAGGGCAGAATACGTGGATTAAATTCGCGTGGCTGAGGACAACGACCAGTGGCCTGCGCGTGAGATCCCGGTAATGAACCTTCGGGCTTCACAGATATCGAGAAATTCCTTCTCAAGGATTCCGTCTGTACCACTGAGTGAGTTAAGCAATCATAATGATCTATGTGAGGTGTAAATTCGCAGAAAATGCACATGGAAGAGCGAAGTTCATATGCAAAACAGGAGTACTGTTCTTAAACTCCCATTTCTTCATTTTCGCCATCTGAACAATGCGTAGAAAATTAATGAATTAATTTAAAATGGTGATATCACGTCTGTCTGTCCCGCACGTTTCATTTGCAAAACTGCTCAGTGGAATACAACAAAATTTTAGAATACACCAGCGGTCTAAACTAAAATCTGGACACAATTTTAACTTATTATAAATCAGACCAATAAAATTCCCACTTTAAATTAAATTCAGATCGCTCTTTATAACTTTTCTCGTATGTACGAATCGTGATACAAAGTTTAACATTAACTTCTATTTGCAGAAATTTTGGTTATGGTTTATATTTTATAAATTACATGTTAAGATATTTTATAGCTCCTCAGTGCAGTGTTTGTTGGCAACTAACTCAGCACCGACGAATGTATTTGTAAAGTCTTTGTTTCGATGCAAACAAAAGACAAGACGTGACTGTACATTCCCTAATTCGCTGCACATCGCCTCGCTCTCAGCTTGGAATTCATAATCTTATCGTGTCGTTCATATAAATTCCACACGGAGACATATTACAGAGCCTTAGACATAGAAGTTTACTTCTGCGTTTCCTCCAACTAATTCCATCGCGGTTGCGGTATTACAGGATGATTTAAGTTATTATGCAGTGAACTTTCCTTACTTTATAAAGAGTGACGTGTTTATGACATCATCGCGTTCAACGTGTGAATGTTTGTCCTCCCTTAATAACCCTCGAACCAATATAGGACGTTTAATTAAATTTGTTATATACATCATGTCAATAGAGGTCACTCTGACTATGCATTTTCTTATTCTTTACCTTCATTTTAATATCAACATGGCGGCTATGTCAATCTCATAGGTGAGGCCACAAAATTAAAGTAATTAAAATACTGTTGTCACAGATCGAAAATTATGAAACTTTAATTAGCTTCATATTTCTCTATAATATCAAACAAACAAATGGGGGTAGCGCGAAACGTGTATTTACATTTTATTTTACAGCAGTAACTAATGAACTAGTCGTCTATGCATGTGAAACGTGTTTCCATTTAGTTTCTATTACAATAACAGTGTGAACAGGAATAGCAGACAAGTGTGTTCATTACCCAAATGCACTTATCTACTGCCATTGTAATAATAAGAATTAAAGTCACCGTCTGCATGGCATTACTTTAAGGTCCGTACATCGAACGTCAACACGATATGTAAAATAAATAAAAATATTAGAGGTAAAATTAAGTCAGTAACATCAAGTGATGAAGATTAAACCTGTCAAAGCTCTTCTATCTGAGTTCAGAATGACCGGTTCTTCTTTCAAAATGTATCAAAAATTCTAAATTAATAGGTCTTCCTTAAGTTTTAATTAGGATTTTCAGTACATTGATGATTTGTAGCCAATTTAACTTAAACATGATAATATTCGTATAGGCCTAATAGAAATATCTCGCTCATCAAATTTTATAATCTGTAATTCAGATCAAATTAGACTTCTATACTATTCTTCGACTATACACAATAAAAACAAAACAAATAACTTCATGTGTTATTTATTTAATGTCACAGAGAAACGGCGACATAAAACAAATGAAACATAAAGATTACATTTTCCTATTACTGTGTGTAGACTGACAATAAAATAGAAGTTTATGTTTTATAAAATTTGCAGATATAAAGTCTTATACGGAAACGTTCAATTAGCAATGTAAGTAAAGAATCGCTTAAGATGAAAAACAAGGAATAGAAGTCAAAGCAATTTAATAAAATGTAACGGTCTGTCAAACCAAACACTGAGCAGAATTTGTTTAGTGATTCTGGCGCTGTTACTAGAGGACAAGCATGCATGTAAAACTAGCAGGCAGTTCTCGAATTTCTTCGCTGAGATCCACATAAAAGTTAACTAACTCAGAGCAAATGGATAGCATTCAACTTCATACACAACAGTAGACGGAAACAAATGCAGATCTGTATGCAGCGCGCAATAAATCCGGAGCGTTCGCTTTGTTATTCCCTGTATATTTTCAATTTGTGAATTACCCAACATAAAATGTGATCAAGATCAGTACAAGAGTTCTCGATGGGGAGGCAGCATACAAATCCCTTTTGCTTAACTATTTCAAAAACCCGAAGACTTACAAAAAAGTGATTATAAAACTTACTTCCGTTCTTTTCTTCAACTTTTGTTTTAAACAATTTTCGCTCTCATAAATATCCAGCTAATTACTTCTGAGTTACATTCGAGATGCATGTAGGTTTTAATTTAGTGTCCATCATTGTCGTTCGATTTTAACCCAAATTATAACGTGTCGATAATTTTTTTCTAAAATTACACCAGGATCAATATTTATTCAAATCCTTTTAGCGTTTCTCTGTTTTTATGTGTATTTTTGATTTTTGGTGCGTATATGCCTAAAAATTAACTGCATCAGGATGGAGGATGGTTTTTCTTTTATAACGTCAAAACAAGCTAGAATTTCTGTAATTACCACACAGTTCAGTTATCTTGGAATTTCCACCTGCCAAATACTTTGTTTCTCTCTTGTCACTAAAGAAGCAAACTATTCACTGAAGACTTGAAATAATCACATGTTGAGGCACTACAAACCAGACATAAAGGATTCCATGACTTACCTTCCAGTAATTTGGTGCATTCAATGTTGTTAGGGTAGTTATCTGGATAGCTGGGCGAGTAGAATTCCCCTCGCTCGGGATTCCCCACTTCAAACGCCTTGCATTTACTCGCTTCTGAGTCGTCCATGGCATTGCGACGAGACATCACATGACCATTATAAAAGAGCTTCTTGTCCACGAAACTCACTGCCTGGCTCACATCCTTTGTCGACGCCTCCCGGTACAGCGAATTTCTGACGTCGTTTGTAGGGACGCCGGCATACTGGGGCTGGGAATGCTTCCTCTCAAAATATGGTCGGTGTCTGGGGGGAATCATCAAGTCGCTGCTTCCTTTACCTGTAAACAATTACCATAAACAAGAATTACTAAAATGTTGTTTCTCTGTAAAACAGGTCTCTTGGGGATTTATACATTAAGTACTTTGTTCTATACAGAGGGAACATCTATCACGATGCTTTATTGCCATCAATACACCTACTTAAACATACTTAATTAAAAACGGAATTCATTACACAAATACCATAAAAATAATCTTTTCCTTTATTACACAAAAATGTAAGCCAAGGTATAAGTTATTCTGCAGGAAAAAGCAAACAAACTGAGGTTAAAAATCTTAAGGTTTGAGACGAACTTTTCTTGTTAAAATAAGGAACTTCTTGGACAGTACCCATCGCCCTAATTATATTAAAGTCCTTAGGCAAAACCTCTATCCGGAGATAGGAACTAGCTCTACAATCGGACCTTACAGATTAGGTCTCACCTAAGGATGAAGTCATTCCAGTCTCCGAAACGTCGTGTCGTTAATTAAATTAGGATGATGGCTAATGCCCATGATCTTTGTTTCTTGAATTGCCGCCTAACGTTATGGAATAGTAGCTAACTCTCCTGCATCGTATTCTGTAGGTCCTTGGTTCAAATACCGGTCCCTAGCCCGGTTATCCTGAGTTTCCTTGTCTTTTACTCAGCTCTCCCTAAAAAAATTCGGGAGAGTTCCTTAAATCAGGCCACGAGCGCTTTGTTCCAGTACCTCCTCAATTCATTATTCACTAATCGTCCTATCTCTTGACTATTTATAACCTGAACTACTGACAGCAACGTTAAATAAAACATAAATTAATACATAATTAAGTACACAAATTATAGAGTGTATTGCTTAAAGAGTTATTCATAATCCAGCTATTGATGAAATTCCCCACTCGATGTAACCTGATGACTCGTTATGAAGCTCTGGATTGTATTCTAAGTTAGATGAATCCAGTCCACACCGTCACAAACTGTTTCATCGGATCATTTTACATAATCGACCTTACCATTCTCGCTTTCTAAGCGACATCTTCCTTTCATGTGTCTAAAAGATGCCCATTTGTAGTTTCCTCTAATACGTGAAGCAAAGCGCCGGTATTTCATTCTTCATGGTTTCACTGCCTCAACGATAAAGTATATAAATTTTAAATCTCGTAAGTACTTTCCTTAAATCCTTTGTCGACTCTCCCTCACAGGTCATAACAAGTCACTGCCCTCAGTACTTTGACCTATGACACGTCTGTTTTACGAATTCGGAATAAGAGACCAAGTTTTATACCGTAGGATTTAAGGTTTTCACAGCGGTGAGTATGAAGATTTCTGTCTTCTGGGTTGTTGCGCTGTGTAGTATGGTAGATGTTTACCAACGTTTCGGAGGTCATACAGCCTCCGTCATCAGGGCGACGAGGTTTTCACAGCGGTGAGTATGAAGATTTCTGTCTTCTGGGTTGTTGCGCTGTGTAGTATGGTAGATGTTTACCAACGTTTCGGAGGTCATACTGCCTCCGTCATCAAGGCAACAACCCTAAAGACAGCAATCTTCAAGTTTTATACCCATACAAAACAAGAGAAAACATCACATTTGTTACACGTATCTCTTAATTGTCAGAGTCAAGGAAGGCACTAAAATAAAATAAAATTTTGTTTTGCAAAGCTAATTAAACTTTTTTTTACTTTTTACAAAACAGCCTGTTCCTTCGTCGAGTAAACGTGAAGTTACACCCTGTTTCTAAGCGAAACTCCGCAAACGCGTGTGGGGATGAATCCAGAAGCAAACTGGCGCGTATTATTAACCGCGACAGTAGATAGAGGTGAGTGGTTTAGCTTCATCTTCCCCTGCCTTCTGCAATGCGTCAGCGAATACCATTACTGTGTGCGGGTGCGTGTATGTGATTACATTCAGTCCTCTGACGTGTGCCACCAGACAGCCGGATTACAGGCTGAGGTCGGAAACACGGCATTTAGGGAAGAAAGGCGACAGAACAGCAATAACACTGTCACGAATCCAAACCTCAGTAGGATGTATCCACCCATTCACGTATCCGTCCCTTGACCCATTCCTCCTTTGCTCAATGCCCATTATTTTTCTTCATCTTTTCTCCGAGTATTCTAAGTTCTCTCTCTTTCTGCTTCCTTCTCTGTTTCTTTTCATTTCATGTTATTTCTCCAATATATCGTTTCTTCTTGCTAAATTCTTCCATTTCCTCTTCCCATCCATTCGCTCTACCCTTCTCTTTCTTTCATAGCACAGTTGTAGTGACCGTCGGTCAGACATTTTAACTCAATACTTCATTCCATGCCACCAATTACTTTCGTCTTGCTGCTTCTTTCTCGCCGGCTTCTCCCATTTTTATCCCTGACATTCTTTACAAGCGTCCCGTCCACGGCGGAAGGATTGGGGGGGGGGGAGGCAAACAGTGGGGAAATGGGGCAGACATAATGTCCGCATTCTGAATGCGCTGGCTATTCTCATAACGTTACACATCAGAGCGATCGTGATGCTCACGTTTCGGGCTGGAGTCCGACTACAGCATAATGGCCCCTTGTCGTCATGCCATCAGATTGCTTCCATCAGCCTCACATCACGTCATAGCACTCACTTCTTAATTTACTCAAGTTTCTCAGCTCAAGGTTTATGAAGTTTCGCATGGACTGATGGTTATGAGAGACGGTATAAATGGGGTGAGAGGAACTGGAATTTTAACTTGCCTTGATGTCTTGATGCAATGTATCCTGTGTTCCTTGTGTCTAAAGTATGTTGTGCTTGTTTGGAACTGTTATAGAACCGGAAACCAAAAAAAGCCTTTGGCATTATAACAGAGCTCCGGACCAAGACCTTCCGGAGCACATAGCAGTGAAAACCATTACGCCGTGTGTTCAGTCCATGTGTTACGTTTTTCCTATAACTGGCAGTTCTCAACTATGTTAATTGGATGGATTATAACTGGTTCTTCAAATTTATATTAACATGGTGTCCAAAATTAAAGTGTACTAATAACGTAAGAGTAGTATAAAATGCAATATCTCGCCTTTCGTAGAACTATTACCCCAAATACAATAAGAAAAAATAAATTGGACGTCTCAATTTTGTGGAGGTTGTGGTGGGACAATGTACACGTGGACGAGATTGCGATTTTAAATGCATATTAGCCAAAGAGTTTCTGAAAATGTTACTTAACTGAGCGGTTTTCGGGACAATGACCAAATTCGGGAGTTTGCAAAACCAATGACGAGCCTTCTAGTCAATTCATCGAACAGGTTAACAACTACCAACCACTCGAAAATGTTTATGTATTAGAAGTTCATCCTATGATAAACTGAACGTGTTAAGATCTCTACTGCTGTAAGAAACTTTGTTGGGACACGTCATGCTGACGGGTGATAATATAAATACTATAAAAGCGAACACAGAAACACTGTTAAGGGCTATTAGGGTCATTGGTCTAAAAATAAATGCAGAAAAGACAAAGTATATGATCATGTCTCGGCATCAGAAATCTGGACAGAACCAGAATATAAGGATAGCTAATGAATCGTTCGAAAATGCGACAGAATTCAAGTACTTGGGGACGACACTAACAAGTCAGAATAGCATTCAGGACGAAATCAAGAGCAGATTAAACTCAGGAAATGCTTCCTATCATTCAGTCCAAAATCTTTTGCCCTCCCGTCTCACATAAAAAACTGAAGAATGAAATGTATAAAAGTGTAATTTTGTCAGTTGTGCTGTATGGGTGCGAAACTTGGTCTCTCACTTTGAGGGAGGAACACAGATTGAGGGTCTTTGAGAAGAAAGTGTTAAAGATATTTGGACCTAAAAGAAAGGACGGCGGATCATGGAGAAAATTGTATAATGATGAGCTTCACGGCCTGTACTCCTCACCTGACATTGTTAGGGTGACTATAACGAGGAGGATGAGTTGGGCGGAACATGTAGCACGCCAGAGGGGAGGAGAGGGGTGTTTGCAGGGTATTGGTTGGGAGGCCTGAAGTGAGGAGACAGCTGGACAGATCTAGGCGTAGGTAGGAGGATAACGTTAAGACAGACTTTAGGGAGATTGGAATCGATGGAGCGAACTGAATGCAGCTAGCTCAAGATAAGAGTCCGGCGGCGGGCTTTTGTGAACAAGGTGATGAACCTTCGGGTTCCGTAAAGAAAATGGGCTATTCTTTAATAAGTCGAGTATACAATCGACTTTTCAAATAAGAGTCAATGATTTCAAAATGAATATCAGAGTACCGGTCACACTTCGCAGGGAAACTCCCGATGTTCTGCGTGCAGTGATTTACAAAATGGCTGAGCTGGTAGCAGATCACGATTCTAGATACCAACTGGACAGAAGCAATCAATCATGGTTATTGGAAACATGGAACTCGGGCGTAGAAGGAGAATCTTGTGAACGGCACCTATTGAGGTCATACTACGGTCATACGGTCATAAGACGGTTACTATAGTAACACTGTATTAAGAAATAACAGTATACGCTCCTTGTGAAGAAACGAACAGCAATTTCATAAATTGATTACTTTCCAATATTCACAAGACATAAATGAAACTAAGCAGTAGCCACCGTTTCTTTAGTGGCCTATGTCCGATACGGTTTATTTTATACCAACGCAGACTGTCCCGTGAGTAAGAAGTGACTTAACTACCTCCAGGTTCGCCCCATGTGGAGATCAGTTACAATCACAGCAAGGTTTATGTGCTTGGTGGATCATAATGTAAGCCCAAACCGGAAAAAGATTTAACGAAATACCTTGCAGACAGGAGTAAAATATGGTTCTCGAGTGACAGTTCAGCAAAGCACGGTAGACGGCGAGTATGAAGATGGCTGTCATCTGCGTTTTTGTGTCATTTTATATATTTCAGGTATAAACAATCTCTTGCTTATACAAATTCAATCTTTTACAGATACACTTGTTCCCTTAAATATTCACCACATGAAAAGGGGGTGAACAAACAATCTGCATACCATTATGATGAGTAGGTTCCACAGACGCTGTATAACACTGAGAATCAATCTATGGTACATAATGAACCGATTTCCTTTAAGACATAAATTTCCATTCATGTTTCACGTAACACAGGGGGTTTATAGGTTCGCTACAAACTAAAAATTAAATTAATAAAATCTTATTTGGAACGCGGCTGATTGCCCGAGAAGATTTTTTTTATTGATTGTAATCGCCGCGAAAGTCTCAAATCCTTATATCAAAATTAAATTCTCCTAACAACGTTTAGTGTTGGCTCCCAGAACCATATTTATCAAAAACATGGAAATCGGAAGCAAAGCATGCGACTCTGAATGCGCATAGCACCGCCATTATCGTCATTTTACCGCGTTATAGCTGCTTTCCTAGCAAAGACAGCCTCCTTCATGGAGCTACTCAGACAAGCGGCCGGACTGCCAGATGTAGGGGAAGAATAGGAAAACGGAGGGGGTTTCGAAAAACCATCGCATGATACCACACACTGAGCGCGCCTTTATCGGAATCCAGTATCGTCACTCATCCAGCGTTATTTGCACATTAAAACAGAAGGTCAACTTCAGTTTGTGCTTCTCTCTCTCTCGTATACAAACCCATAGAGACTCGATAAATCAACAAGATTATTAGTTTCCAATTCCCAGTACAATATGAAGAGCAGAAAACCATTTTTTTACGTACGTAAAGAAGCAAAAACGACATCATTTTGTTCTAATTATTCTCTCCCTAAGCCCATCCTCCTCAGACACTAAACATAAGGAAATTTACTATTGTACACCGCGATAAAAAATATCACTGAATTGCGTTGTCTTGCTCGACTCAGACAAGACACTACCTCCGTTTCGTTCAGCCGTTTTCTTACATGTTACAACAACTAAGGCAGATTGATAGCAAATTACCTACTAGTCTGAACGACGTCACAAATCGCAACAACGCTCCCATCATCACCGCAGTGAGAACCTCAAATCTGACTGACCTAAAGAAATTTGTAACACTATTTTGCATGTTCTTTCATACGAGGAACGAAGAAATATGATACCCACGCCTTCAGCACTACCTCTGTTTTTGACTTACGGCAGATGTAAGCGAAATGGGACAGAATTTGGGCGTGATAGTAATTAGAGGAGTACAAGGAATGGAGTGTACATGTTAACTGTGTTAGCTCGGATAACATGTTGAAAAACGAAAAATAAAGTCTTCTGTCTTGCTGTCGTGGGTTAGTGGTATTAAGCCCAATCATAAAATGCATCGTTGGCTGACCTGCTCGCGGTGAGCGACTCAACTCGATGGCTATTCTCCCATCTATACCAAGTGGCTGACCTCTGACCTCTAGGATTTCCGACTAAAATCCTTATGCACATCTTAGTTCCCTCCGTGCTACATGCTTCCTCATGCCATCATACCCCAAGATCTGATCGCCCGAATAATATTTAATGATGACAATTTACGAGGTTCCACACTATGCAGTTTTATTCACCCCTCTCCCCTTCCACAGGGTTAGAGACCTACTTTTCCACCCATATAACACAAATGGTAAATATTTTAACATTTATGTTTTCAAACAGAATACGGGGAAA
The DNA here is from genome assembly GCF_000696155.1 of Zootermopsis nevadensis. The sequence continues at coordinate 633,126 of NW_019059559.1, read as the reverse complement.
CAAATTGACATGCTGAATGGTAGTTGCCATAACGAAATGCGTTTCTGTTAACAACTTGATTTACTGCTTAGTAACCTCAGTAATAAATTGATTGTAAAATGGATTTAAAAAGTTAAGTGGCCAACAGTTCCAGTAACAATATGTTTGTGTCGATTAAGAAACTGTCAAAATCCAAGAAAATACGTATAATTTATGTTGAGATCATCTTCCTTTGGATAAAGGGGACCAAGATACACACCCACACAAAACATCTTTTAGGTTTTAAAACAGGAGACAAGGAACAGTAGCAAGCATCTCCTGAATGTCATTTTCTCTAAATTTTGTCATGAATATTATTAAGAATTATTAGCGTTGGTCCCCGAAAAACTTTAATTATGTATTCGCGTACTTACATTATGATTTTAACTCGTAGTTCGAGACATTTAGGTTAAATTGTTCTCTCTCTACAAACATCGCGTGTCTGCAAGAATCCAGCATGTACTCGAAGCAATCGGCACTCTTTCATATTTTATGATGTGATTCAAAACGAAATTTCGCTTGAGAGCTGCACTGAACTACCAGGCAGACGAAACGTGAGTACTCTCTGAACAAAAGTCCCTTAGGATCCGAAATGGGGGGCTAGTGGTCTTGTCTCTCTTTATCACTGTCCTATAGAAGCATTAAACACGCCTGGACGTTCTCCACCAGGACTGATTATCAACCAATCACTCCAACGAAGCTCCTCTAACACGCTTCGTTGAGTCTCATAGCATAAAATTCACCGTCTTTCTACGGTTAAAAACATTAGTTAACAGTGAAATTACATTTCTACCACAGTGCAGCAGAAACCCATCAGTTATTCCTCTAATCCATCCAGAATTCATAAACGTCTACAGGCTATCCAAAGGCGTAACCCGCACTAAGTCAGAAAGTTCTGTTTCTGCTTCACATCCTGAAATGCAACGAAATTCTTCTGCAAGGAGGTACCGGTCCGAATACGCAGAAACTACCCGCTGGATATCGGCCATTATGAGATGTTCCTGCCCGTCACAACATTGTTATTAGACAATTTTAAACTGACCAAGACTGCCTCTTTTTAAGCAACAATCAGCTCGCAATTCATAATAAATGCCCCTTCAATTTCGCTTCTGAAATGTCGGTTAATTTCTACCAGATCGACGCAACATCAAAAAGAAATCTTCATACTTACCATCGTTGGAACCTGAGATATCAGCATTTTCCTATCTCACTCGAGAAAGTAGAACCAGCATCGTTAATTTAAGAATGAATCTATTAAGAAGCAGTTCACTAATCTCGACGCCAGTTTAACATTTCTTTTAAAATTTCCAATGTTTGCATCGTGGAGTATAACTTCAGTGTAATACGTAATAAAGGCATTGAACACCATGTTGCTACCCATCACACTTCATGTAATACGACTTCACCCCGTGACACAACATATCATTTTATAAAATGATCTGTCATCTGTCTATTAATGCCCTTCCCTGAAAAACTCGGGTTTTTTCAACGAAAAAATTATGAATGTTAACAAATCTGTCCATGACACGTCATTTTATAGCACTCACGCAACTGTCGTGCATTGTACATGGCCATGAATGCAAATAGGGAAGTTATATAAATGGGTGTCAGTCGCAGAGAGCATAAAGATGTCTGATTTAAAAACACGATGACAAAATTGTATATGTTGGTTACGCGAGAAAATTGTCTCTAAGATCAACACCATCTGAAGCAGTACATTTCTAAGAGTCATATAAAACCAACAAACACACTTTGCGTGTAAAATTTGGAGTTACAGAATACGAATGAGTTTTAAGGGATTAAGTAACCATTTGTAAGTCAGCAAATTTTGTTTAATTTATCTAAACACAAACAGAAAGAAAGGGGGAATAAAGAGATAAACAAATTAAGAAAATAAACAATGAAAACTTAAAACTAAAATAGAGACTCACACAGCTGGATATTTTATATAAAATCAGGTAAACAAACAAAAAAAAAAGTAAAACTGAAATAAATACAAGAAAGCCTGTAAGAGTGCATCTGCCAAATTTACCAACTCCATAGAAGGAAGACATCTTTGAGAAACTAACAGTCGCCCAGTGTCTCAAGAATTTCTCCCCCTATGTGATCCTATGGTCCTTTCTCCTAAGCAGACGCATCCAGTCCACGTCACCCCATTCTACCCAGGTAACATCAATTTCAATATCATCCTGTTATTTATCCCGTCTTTTTTCCAGCTGGTGTCTTTCCTTTTGGTTTAGCAACTAAAATTTTGGATCTTCTACATCGTCTCCATGCTTAATATCTTGTGCAAAATAATCTGAGGACTGTAAGTGCCAACCGAACATGAAATATTTCCCCCGTCAGTACGGGATTCAAGTTTGACTTTTGCTGGTGAGTGGCCACATTACAAAGCGAAACAATGGTGATCACGCTCCACGCACAGCCTCGCCTCGCCAACGCTGCTGGACCACTTCTGAACGTTATAAAAACCACACCGTTACTATTTAATTTGCCCAGCGTTCCGTTTGGGTTACTAATGTAACACTTTATTTCATAAATTTTCCATATTTTGTATACACTATAACAGTACCTCCATATGCATTATACAAGGTTTAATATCCGGTGGCCCAGCTGCGTATTATTCAAATTCCTTTTACTACCAACACACTCACTTCGAATTCAACATGAATATACGTCAGTAGGTTAGAATGAAAGTCAAGGTTCAAAACGGTAGATACGCTTTCCGGCCAAAAAACCAGATATTATGGCAAATTAATCTAGTATATCCTCTCTGTTTATTTATTATCAACATTTCAAAGTCTGTTCTAATCTTCCGCCATTATAATTTTCATTTTAACACATCACTCACTAATCGCCTGTAGCACATCGTTGTACATATTTTTATTCATTCATAATATTTATTGTCCAGTGGTTAACATAACAGCGTGCCTGAGATGAAATAGCTAACCGTATTTCTACAACAAAGTCAAATTGGAACCAAAGTACAGCTTATAACAGTATTTATACAGAAAAAAGGTGGTCAGAATTGCAAAGAAACTAATAAACGCTATCAGAAGCTGATAGCCACGGCATCATTAAACAGCTTTGAACTTTATATTGCTTGTCTTTATTCCACAGAATTTATTTGGGTCCATGCTTTAAATTTAAAAATCAAAAATAAAGGGGAAGGAAAAGCTCAAATTTAAAATTTTGTGACGATGGTGCGTTTTTAAAATAAAAACTTTTCTGCATGTTTTCCATCGTCTAATAAAATCATAAAATTGCACGACGTTTCGGAGATGGGACTCTATCTCCGCCTTCAGGTGTACCTACTCAGTTGGACCCATTCGACAGAGCTAATCCCTAACATCCAGAAAACTTTTTATTTTAGGAAGGAAAAGATAGTACAGATCTGTTGACTCCTCACTCTACATGTTTTGAGACAAAGTCCATGCTGAAAGCAATGTGTCCCAGTGTGACATGAGCGTTACAAATTATAATTTGTTATAAATGGAGAAATATAAATTATATAATTAAAGTTATTTCACATACTTTCTGAACTAGTTCCTGTGTTTATACCCTCAACACAATGAAAATGTCTACAAATAACACAACTCAAATTTCCTGTTATGTAGCACCACCAACCATGTGGTCCAGACTAACACACAATATGGTGGAAGGAGATGGAGCTGTATACAAGGAAAACCACAGGCAAGTTGCCATATTGTGATTTTGAAGTCATATAGTCACAAAACATGTTAAGTAAAAACTTCTGTGAAATCCATGGTTAAACAGACTGTTACTTGCACGTCACAACCGTTCACAGAGAACAATTTATGAACAGAGTGTATTAATATTTATGCTACTGCAATTACAGTAGAGTCCCGATTATCCGACCTTCGGTTATCCGACATTCATTCCGTTCTATCCGACGTGCCGTGTCGGAACGCTCCATTTTATCGACAGTCGACACAGAATATAGCGAAATAAATCACTCCCCACCACGCACTGCTTAAACTATTTTTGTTTGTGAGATTTTTTCATTTGATGCAGTATTGGACTTTCTTCGTAATTCAATAACAAACTGAGCTGATATTAACATTTTAATTAGTCCTTCATATTATCCGGCAGCTCTTCGGTCCCGTTCAGTTTAGATAATAGGGTATTTAATGCACATGAATCACGCAAATCAGAATGTGTTATATCAGGACGAGAACAAATTATAAATTTGTGAAAATTACATAATTTCGTTACATTAACAGAACACAAGACAACAGACATACGTAAAAGTCGCTAAGTTATTGGCACGGTAATTTCACCATTTTTAATTTATTTAAAACATTTAATCTTATAACGAATTAACTAAATTAAAACAACGCAATTGCTCTTTCATTCTAAAATGGCGTAAACAATAATCACGAAAAGTCTGTCTCCATGCAAAACATTGTCGCCAAAATTGGAATGACTTCTAGTCAGCAGAGTTCGTCGAGTCATAACTTTTCTAACTCACTTTATTTTTCTAATTACACAAATTTATATATATATATATATATTGCTTCTATCCTTTTATTTGTGTTTTAATCGCACAAATATAGCTTCTTTACACGTGTTGGGTAGTGAAATATTATACACACTTGTGTTTTTAACATCGTAACCGTCCATAAAGAGTAACACAATCCTTTACTCCATTTAGAGGCGACGAAGGGCTTTTCGCTAGCTCCGAGATTGCTGCTCAAAGAACGAACATCGCCATACGGCTTAACAACAAAAGACACACACGCTTTGTTCAGAATCTTGCAAGCTGTTCCCCTATCAGCCACGTCTGTGTGATCACATGCAAAACAAAGACCTGGTTCAGTATTTGTTAATAAAACCAATTTCACACAGAATACGTAATGAGAAATGCACGCAGAAAATTGTGCAGTAAAATGTATGTGAAGTGTGGAACGTAATAACTGCGGCATAGCGTGACAGAAGGAAAAGTGGATAATGGGGAGTGCGTTACTCACATGCGGAAAGACTATAAAATGTGGCACTATGCAAAGTAAATTGGTAACATTTCCACTAATATGATGAAACTTTCACTTGTAAAGAATGGTACAATGCCTCGCTTTTATACGGCCTAACGACTTTTTAAATATGTGCAATAATCGTACGGCTCGAGTTATCGAAGTAATTTCCTTGTCATCTTTTCGTTACTTCTGAAACTTTTTATCATATACGCCAGTTCATATATTTTCCTTGAGCTGGAGATAACACCGTGGATAAATTTTACGTTTGCAGCTGGAGAGAGTGTTTTCATGTCCCGGAATGCTAGTAGATGGTACAGTTGGTGGCTGCTGGGATGTTTCAAAAGGAATATAAAATGGCAGCCGGTTTTGTCTTCTAAGAGTTTGTTTTGAGGGCACACTAAAGTTCTGGACTCTCGTTTGATCAGTTTCTCAACAAGTTTATCCAATTATTGACACGTGTTTTTCCACTAATATGGAGTCTGTGCTCTTGGAAGGATTCCTCTAGCGTTACTTATGGGGAAAAAATCTTTTCTTGGATCGATTCGAACCCATTTATTAATTCTTATACTTCCACAGACTCTATGTTTATAACTGTTACCATTTTAATTCATATTTCATTTCTGGTACACTCAAAATGCTTCTTACAGACCCAACAATCAGTACGTAAGTCAACAATTATAAAAACCATAAATTTTTAAAGTAACGTTCGTTTATAAATCGCTGTTTTCTCGGATGTAGCGGGGTGTAAAATCTGGTATAAGTTAGTCTAAGTTTGAGAGATGTCCATTATCATGAAGAATCATCTCTATAACGTCGGTAAACTCCTACCAGACTACACAGCGCAAAATCCCAGAAGACAGTAATTTCCTTAAACGCTACCGTTTAACCTGAAGTCAGACCTAGTTTATGTGGTAGTTGCTTTATTTCCTGAAAATTTAAAAATAACAAGAATTAAACTTTTTATTATTTGCTACTATTTCTTTTCAGCATTCCATGTTAAGGGAATCTGGCGTTGATAATTAAACGTTTTCTCACCTGCACAGTTGCGGAATCGTTAGTCAACTTTCAACCATACCTTATTTGTCGTACTTGGCCACTTTTCTCTGTCATTACAGTCGAAAAATTTGTATCGGAGCTGCGAACTGGTACAAACTTACGAGATTACTTCCCGTTTAGCTGTTATTCATCTGTTATCGATAACGCAATAAATTTTGAAGATTTCTGTCTTCTGGGTTATTGGGCTGTGTAGTCTGATAGATGTTTACCAACGTTTCAGATGTCATACTGCCTCCGTCATCAGGGCGATGAATCGATCATACTACACAGCGCAACAACCCAGAAGACAGAAATCTTCATACTCACCGCAATAAATTTTATTCCTGTCAAACGTCTTATCAGATGTCAGAACCGTGTTAATTCCACAAAATATCAGAAATTTGGTGCACAACAAGAGACACCACAAATGTTATCAGTTTTTTGTTGTTTCAATTTCTTCAGTGTGCTTACGAAATCAGACTCATAAGGGACTGTGTCAGTCCGTCAATTTGCATGCATATTTCATCTTCAAACCACTTAGAGGATTTTAATTTACTTACTATAAATTTGTTATCATGTTATTTAACAATGCTGTTTCAACTGTAGAAGTTAAATTCCACCAAATGCGATCAGAAGACGGGGAGGTTTTGACTTAGTATCTTGCCATTGCACTGAAGCGGCTGAAAATAGGCAAAACCACGAGAAGCGGTACCCCGATCAACATCCGAACCAAAAACCCCTTGAATGTAATCATATAATGAACCAGTATGCTAACCTGCTTGGGAACAGTACAGGAAGTCGACACTACGGATTAGATGGCGAATTTAATTTTGTTTCGCACGGCCCATAACAATCCCTGGTCATTAGCTCCTGCAACAGCAGAACTGACAACCCTGCACAGTACAATACCCCTATTGCTTTGACAATATATTTGTATTTTCAGTGTGTGCAAATCAAGAGTAATGGTGAATACACAATTGCAAAGAACAGAATTTGGCAGCATCAAGCGGAGTAACATAGTGATGCTAGCTGGTGATAAGCTCCCTGCGGTGAGACCTGTCTGGTGTGCAATAAATTCTGACAGTGACATTGGTTTTGCAGAGTGCGTTAACTGCAGTGAGAATTCGTTCACTTCGGTTCACTCTACCTCTTCGTCCTGTCTGTCTTCTTTCCTTTTTTTTTTTTTTATATATATATTCTTCGTAATCCTTTAATATTTTCGTTTTTGTTACGTACTGCCCTTATTCAAAATCACTATTTTAGCCTCGATGAACTCTTGTCATTTATTACACATACAATTTTGTTAATCTGTTCATTTCATATATAACTGTAATACATATTGAAAAATAACAGTAGGCGATTCATTGCTGTAGTACAATACTTAAGGATATAGTTGTGAAAATGATTTTAGCAAAAAATGCAAATAGCTACTTTTTAGTTTCGCCACGAACGGTGGAGCAGCCATCTTCATACTCAGAAGATCAAATCCTATTTAAATTGAATCTGACCACAATTTGTCAAGACTACTCAAGGATTTCCATAAAAATTAATTTAACAATTTTCGTGCCCCTTTAAATTAATCACACTAAACCAAAATCAAAATGTCTGAAAGATGGCTGTCTTCTGGGTTGTTGCGCCGTGTGTTCTGGTAGAAGTTTACCGACGTTTCAGATGTCATTGCTGCCTCCATCATCAGGGCGATCGGCCCGATGGTGCAGACACCAAGGACCTCCGAAACGTCGGTAAACTTCTACCAGACTACACGGCGCAACATCCCAGAAGACAGCCATTTTCAGACTCACCGCCACGTAAAAATCCCACAAAATATCTTAAAATTTTAGAGCAATTCTACTATTCGTATATCGAGTTTCACAGAAATTTGCAGTTTCTGCGATGTTACTTGTGGACTGACAGAGAAGTACGGCGAGACTACCGAGTAATTTTCGAAACGCATCTAATGAGTCTGAAAATAGTCGGTTACCTAGCAACAAAACCTTTAAAGCTCTTAAATGCGTTCCTACATGCAAACAAAAAGAATGAACCGGCATGTTAACTGAGCTGTGCTCTCGTCATATCTCCCTGTACACTAGAAAAGGCTCGAGTGAAGAATACAGGTCACTGTAATCCCGCACGTGTACTTGATTTACTGACTTTTGTTCTTCGTCCCATAATGAAGTAACTTTTCCGTGTTGAGCAGGTTCAGTAATGAATCGCGGAATGTTCAGTGTCCAGGCAAAGAAGCAAGGTTTGGAGCATAACAGATCTATACAACTCCCTCCATATGTAAAGTTTTAATACGTTGTACAAACAATTTTAAGTACAGGAACTATGTGTATGATCATAAATATGGGATACGATTGAATTCACAGTTTTTAACGATGGATTAGTGTCCTTCTTTTAGTCACAACCTGGAACATTTGGAACAGAATATTTCGAGTCTGGACGGTCCGATAAACAGCAGAACTTTTGAAATAACTTCATGGGCTATTTATTTTAGGAGTTCTTGCAAAACAGGGTATGAACATGTATGAAGCTGTAGGTCTAATCCAAACAGAATAACTCACAAACTTAGTAGTAATAATTCATGTTCCTTTCACAAACAGAATGCATAAGTGAGTGTATCATGGTGATGTAAATATTAGGCTATTTATATGACTGTAGTATGTACACTTCATTCACAATGAAAAAGAAATGTCTGTAGACATATACCGAGCAAATATTATTATCTGTTATCAATCGAGGAAGACTTGGAAAGTTCCATTCCATGTTTATTTTTGGCGCGTCCCCAACGAAAAGTTGCAAAAATGCGCACTTAAGTTTTCCTATGTTTGTGTTCTTTCGTCCTTGAGCATTTATCGACCGATTTTCACGGAAATTCAAATTTTGGAAGCTAATTTCAGTTCTGGTTAAAATGAGATAACTGTAACGGAAACTAAATTAAGACCTAAATACGTTTCTGAACACAGCTCAAGCAAAACTTTTTAAATATTTACTGGAGCGAAAAAAATGGTTGAAACAAAAGTTGCAAAAAATGACACATTTAAATACGATACAATTTTTAGGTAAGTCTTAAAGTTAATAGATAAATAAAACGTGTTTTATGCTGTGACATCTCACTTTGAGAACTGGCCGATTAAATTTTATTAACATTTGTATTAGAAGTATCTTTCGGATAATCTCAAAAAAATAGTATTTACAGCCTGAAAATGTGGAGTCAATAACACAGCGAACATGATAGAACTGTTGAACTAAGCGTCCCCTACCTCACATAATTACTACTACATATCAATAAGGAGTCAGGAAATCAGACATGTAACTAAATACGAACACAGGAAAGCAGTTTAAGATCTTTAATGGCTCTGAGAATGTTATTAGTGGTTAGTAAGATCTGAGGTCCTGACGGTGGCGATTATGAAGATGGCTGTCTTCTGGATTGTAGCGCCGTGTAGACCATGGCCACAGCAATCATCGCATTGAGGCAGAAAGCACCTCTGAAACGTCGGTAAACGTCTATGAGGCTACAGAGTGCAACAACCCAGAAAACGGCTATCTTCATACATTAAATACTTCTCAATATTATATATATAAGCCTACTTACAGAATTAAAACTATACATAATGGCTTATTGTGTACGATGTAATTTTTGCGATGTGACTTATTATTAACTTATTATTGCGTATACAAATTTAGCGATGCTAAGCTGAAGTTACACCTGCATTAAATGAATATAAAAGTCAGTGAGGTATTCAAAATCGCAAAGAACACGTTTGTAAGATAAGAGTGCCACAAATTGGACTAAACTTTTCCATTACTGTTTTGTTTTAATGAATTCAGTTTTTCTTTGTTCAAGAATAATTTAAATCTTTTTTTACGCAACAATTTATCAGTATTAAAAAACGGACATTTTGACACAAACTCTCTGGAGGATATTCTTTTTATCTTCACATACAACGCCTAAACTTGTGAAAGAAACGTTCGTAACACAATATTTTTATCGCTTTCCGCGCAATTTGCACAGAAATGTCCCCACACTCGTGGTTCTCCTTTGATGTCAGGCCTGCTACAGAGCACTGTGTATGATCTCTTTGTAATACTGGTATCTCTGCTGCTATCTCAATCTTTGTTATGTTGGTAGCACTGCAGTCACATTACTACAATTAGTTCTGATACTACAGCAATAATTATAACAGCTTTGGTATGATTATTATTATTGTCAGTATTATTACGTTCTGGGTTCGGTTAGCCTTCGTTTGCTACTGGGATAATTAGATTGCTTTATACTACTATTGCACACCATCGCTTCAAAACGAGTGTCTCTTATGCTATTTGCAAGAAAACTAGCATTCTTAAAAAAGATTTTTCTTGTCTGCCCGACATTTTATAATTTTACAAGCATTCAGCTATTCTTTATGCCTTTATTTTTTTAATTCTCCTCAGGTTTTACACTGTACATTTGGATCACATTTTCTGTGTTATCTGATCTTGTCTGTTTCCTGGATATTTTATTTTACAGTAATATTAGCGTTTCATGATAATTGTTTTGTTTTTGGGTTTATTTTAGTACTTGTTTGTAACTGGCTTTATTTGTTTCTGTCAAACACAATAACAAATGAATGCAATTAAATTGAATCAAACTGAGTTTAATTTAATTACTATTTTTCGCTATTAGAAACAATCCCCAGACCAGCATCACAATTCTTATCCCTGCCATTCTGCTTAACGTGATAATGACCTGAATTATAGTCATCGTCATCATCATCAAACAGTCAAGGAGTTAGGTCATATTGACCCGTTCCGGCCTCGGAGTCTAAATGTCTCTTCTGCGGTCGTCCAAGGTTTCTTCGTCCACATGGTGTGTAGTGTTTTAATAAGTCTGCATTCTGTTGACATGTTGAAGAAAATTGTTTTTATATTTCAAAATTTTGTCTAAAATGGGTTTTGTTTTTAAGTTTCTAAGTATGTCTTCATCCAAGTGTACTTTGAGTGGGACTCATAAATTTCATCTCAGCAGCTATAATTCTTTTTTTGTCCATTTTCAATGCCCAGCTTTCAATGCGATATAAAATTGTGGGTAGTGCTAAAGTATTATATATTTTTATTCTGTTTTATTTTTGGACTTTTGATGCTTTAAAAGTCATGTTGATAAGGATGGTAACTTTAGAAATTTTAAAAGTATGGCATCTATGTATTTGTCTACTTCATACGATAGTGAACAACCGAGGTAATTAAATGTATTTATTTGTGCAATAATTTTGTTGTCAATTACTATTTTACATCTTGTTAGTTCTCGGCCACAGAATGCCTTTATCTTCTCTGACGAGACTGTCATCCCGTATTTATTTATTATGTTATTCAGCTTAGGAACTGATATTTGTAAATATTTTTCTGAAGTTGAGATTCGTACTTGGTCATCAACAAAAATTACAATGTTTAAGCTTGCATTTCTTGAGATTAGAATTCCTTTTATTTCTTCTGTTTCCAAAGCATGTTATACTTCATACAAGTATATATTGAACAAATTTGGGAATCTGAATTATAGCGAAACAGTTTTCAACGCGACCAGCTACTTGCACAGTAATTTCCCCATCCATATCCCTGTAAACATTTTCACTCTTCTACAATTAGGATTGTATCATTTCCAAATTCCCTTTTAATCCAAGTCAGTCGCATATTTCACTGAATCCGTTGCCAAATAAAATTCTAAACATTCCGGTCAGTTACTGAAAACAAAGGAGAGTCAGTCGCCTGGCAATCTGTGGGATATGCGACCCGTGCTGCAAACGACTCGTGCAAGATGTGTGGTCTATGTACAAGGGGTATATAAAAGTTAGATAGGGAATCTAAATGCATGAGACTGAAATAATGAATAGCGTAATATACGCGGTGGGACCGAGACACCGAAGAGCGGCAGGGGGGAGGAAGGCGCCCATAAGGGGATGTTGGAATTATGCCCAAGTTTGCAGAATGAAACATTACTTTTTTAAAGGAGCGATGTTAAGAGAATGTAGATTTTTTGCTTCTATTGTGCGGGATATTACCGGTAAAGCTTGTGTTCCAAAAGCACTACATGTACTGCGTAGTAAACAGAACAGGAGCATGCTTAATACACAGATAAATTACCGCTTCTGCGCCCCTGGCATATATGACGTCATTAAAACTCTAATATGAAAGCTACGAAATCGAGCTTTAAATTCGATAGTGTTAGTTAACCGTTCCTTGATTTGTGGCGCAATGAAGCCTCGTTCTGCGCGAACCTTTGCTATAATAACGAACTCAGAGAGAGAGAGTATGAGTGAGCTAAGGAACTTTAAAACCCCACGGTAGCTAAGAAGCATTGCTTAAATGATGTAACTTTAGTCGGTTGTACTATAGACCTCGAGAATCGACATCGATATTGTTATCACATTCACGATCCGATCGCTTCATCTCCAGGAAAACAGACATTTAATTTTACATAAATAAATTACATTTCAAATGATGTTTGTATGTGTTTTAATTTACCCCACAATTATACTGCAGGATTATCATTCCTTCGTATTCAGGAGATACTGGTTTCGAATCTGAGACCAGATACCTGTTGTTCTGGTTGATGTTTCTCCCAGTTGTCACACATAAAGTACCTTTCGAACTGGTCACAATCGCTTCCTTCCACACCCTTTTCCCATTCATAATTATCCTACATAATATAAAACACATGTTAAATTGAAAAACGTGCGAGGATGAATATTGTTCATTAACACTGCGCACAACTAGATTTACCAACAGAAAATGGAATGCTATGATAAAGGTATTCACGACTTGGTAACTCATTGTAGTACATACAGAATGTTCCAAAAACATGTATACGCACAAGTTTAATATTCCATATTACAATGTGCATACTTCTGTTTGGGACAGTCTGTATCTGGATATCCAATGGGTCAAAAACAGCTCCGCTAATCTCACTGGGGCACGTCTGTATTGAACCTCCTCTGTGATGAGATAAGGAAGCGTCTTTAAAGAAACCAATAGATAATAATTAATACATAATTCCTTATATTTTGGGATTCCGAAGTTTTATAGAAGTTTAGAAATACTGCGATGATGATGATAATCAAATACTGGAATCTGATAAGAACTTAGTAACATGTAAAAATTTAATAAGCCACGGCATCATTTGAGGCACGTGATACGACTGCAATGAGGCGACAGATTCTATTAAAAATGTTTTAATAAAAGTATTTTCACATTCTTTACACATTTTCCTGATTTTATTGTTTGAATTAAATCTTGTGCTCCACACTGTCATTCCATGTTTATATTATTCTTCTCCTTATTTCCAATAATGCCCGTTCTCAACACTGTACTTGCATATTTTCGTCCTCAAATAATGATTTCTACGAATAACGTAATCGGGATAAAAGTAGGTAACCGAGAAGACAGCAACTGAAAATTTTGCCGACACCATTGAAAGATTTCAACAAGCAACGCGGCTCAAACCCACGTTTGACACCGACAGCGAAAAACTAAAGATAAGAACAAAACCTCCACAGAATTCTCATCTTAAAAGTTTCTGTCCAACTCCGTCATGTGATTTAATCTCACAGAAAATCATAAAAGCATTTTGGTAAATATGAATCTCGAGTCGAATCCAACTTTGAAACTTCACTCAAGATATTAGCCTAAATGTATGAACTGAACTTCAGTCAAGGGTGAGGAGGAACACCGCGATAAGTACAGTTTAACGCCCATTTATCAGCTACTCATTTCATTTAAATAAAGTTTATCTTCATGGTTACAAATCGTGGTACTGCTTAAAAATAAAATAAGGAAGGACATGCCATTAGGATTCAACATGAACATGAATAAGATAGACATTCAGGTTCATGTAGCAATTCTGTTTTTCGGAAGATTCTTATTGAGGGTTGCCGTGGCATTTCTCATTTTCTCGAGATGAACACCGGATAGTCTACCTTGAATAACTACGCACTTCCACATCCTTAACTGTTTAACATTCATGATTATCTCACTGTCTCATCTGACACAATACCACAAAATATGCAAATGAAACAGTCGTTGATGTTGGTCTACTGGATTGTAACATCATACATTCTAGGGCAAGAGATGGAAACAGTGTATCTGAGGTTTTCACAGCAATGACAATTTTGATGTTGTTCCGAACAGTAATGCCTTGTGGACTTGGAGGCAGACACCACGATATCGAAAAATATTTCGACTACATATATCGATTTTAATAAGACATAGGCTAATACTTTATATCTCCCGTCCATGAGCAACGGGCCACTTTAGAGAAATTCTATTAACTTCGATTTGAGCTTCACATAAAGTACGGATTTTGGAGTCGATATTGGCCAAGTTATAATCGACAGCCTAATTTGCAAGAAGCCCGAATCAGACTTTGTCCATTTATGAAAAACTGATCATCTTACAAAGAACGCATACATGGTAAAATACAGGTATAACTCACTAAGATCTAAGCCTTTATTTAAACATTTTAGAATATAGATACAGGCTGTATTTAACGAACTAGAAAAACGATTTATGTATGAACGCAGTGTAATGATGTCGGTGCTGTTTGGTACCACAACGATAGGTTTGTTTATGCAATAAATGTAAAGTAAGGCTACAGAGGAAGTGTCGAATCGTAAATAATGTACTTAGAAAACTTTCACTTTAGGTTGTGGCTTAAAGTTCTCAAAGGGCGTAAGTCCGTAGGACTTTTTTGTTTTTTTTTTTTCCCCCCCCCCCCCAAGTCTGAAGCTGAGGGGAGGCTACACAAAAACTTGCGAACGGCACTGACAGCTTGTGTTCACTGATCTCTGCGCGTTATAAGACCCTCCACTCAGGAGGAAAGCAGATTTAAAATCCTATGAACGACTGGATTTGGATATCTGAATTTCAGCTAAATGAGCACAAACAACTTCGTTGGGAGATCAGGAATTATGAAGAGAAGAAATGCTGTTCCACTGCGATTTGATTTTTACTACTTATCAGCACACAGCAGTACAGAGTGGATTAGGGTTTGTCGGTTTTTAAAAACCGGTTTTTTGGATAAATTTGTAAAATTCGAAAACCGGTTTTTAAAATTTAAAAAATCGGTTTCAGATACTAGAATTAATATGGAAAAAATAGTTAATTAATTAATTAAAAACGTTAATATTTTGACTTGAAATCGCCTCGGGCACAAGCATATTGTAGTAAAACTAATCTTCATGAGTCAGGCAAATGATTGACATGCAAATCCACAAATGCAATCTATTTTTAATTTCGTGAAAAAGAGCAGTTTAGAAGAAATTATAGCAAAACTTGCTGCAATGGATGGATTGTCCATTATTAGCATTACAACAAGCTCGTTCATACGAGAGTCTTTGCAACAACGGGGATATTCATTACCAAAAAACAACTCTCGAGTAATGGATCTCATTCATGCGTTTTATGACAATGCCAAACGTGAAATTATAAATGAATTGGATTGTATTAAGAAGAATGGGGAAAAAATTTCTATAACTTTAGATCAGTTGAATAGCAAAAGAAATATCAGATATTTGAATATCAACGTACACCATTTTGCGGAAGATTTTAATTTGAGCTTAGTTCCAATAGCTAGTTCCTGCGATGCTAAGAAAGCATTAGAATTAGTTTCTGAGAGGCTACAAATTTGTAACTTGGAGATAGCAAACGACATAGTTTATAATTCATATTTTGTACAGATTTTAGTTATGTTAGGTTTTTTATTTGGTTTTGTATAGAGTATATTTTATTTTGTTATATTTTTGTAGTTCCATAAATATTAAATAATCTGAAAAAAATTAAAATAAGTATAAATATTTTTTTAATGTTTTAACTATATTTTGTTTTTGTTTTTTGTAAAAATTCGAAAACCGGTTTAACCGGTTTTTGAAAATACTGGAATTCGAAAACCGGTTATTTCAAAAGTCGGTTTTTGTATAAACCCTAGAGTGGATGTCCACTGCCTTTAAATATTTGTTTTGCAGTCCAGCACAACAAGCGTTATACATTCTTACATAAAACATCAATCTACTAGTACTTATTCTTCCTTTAATTCTTCATTCCTTTATTTGTTTATCTTTCGTTTTTAGTTTATCCTGTGCTTTATTCCATACATCCCTTTCGGAACGTAACTGTGCTTATTTACAATGAGCAAAATCACATAAAACCTCAGAGACAAGAATCGAAGCTGGGATATCCCAAAGATAAACCATTAATTCGCGACGTTATGCTCCACGCTGTTTCATTTGCAGACGCTGTATAAGTGAAGAATTACACGAAATATAATTATAAAATTTGAAGAGCGGGATAACTGTCTATATTGAACAGCAGAATACACCATAACCATAAATTAGAGTACAATTTAAAAGGCGTATAACTTGTTATTCAGGGTACATATTGAAAATTAATATCTCCAAAACACCAGCCCAGCATTGAAATCTATGTTCACAGGTGCATGACGTGGATTTCATGGTTCATGCAGCACATGGCCCATCTGAATGCAGTCTCGTCCCATGCTCTACGTACCAAATCTTAATCCACCCTCATTACCGCTTCATGGATTCTATCTCGCCACTGTCACCTAAACTCACAACCCTTTTTTAATTCTCATTTCTAGGGCTTCTACTAAACTGTCTGCGAAATCCACATACTGATTTCGTTTGGTATTTATCAGGATCTGCACTACCAAGTAAGGACATTCGTATGTCACTAAGGACAGATCCTGGGCTGTCAGCACACTGTCGCCAGCTTTTCACGTCTCAGCGGAGGACTTGCTAATAAGCTCACGGACTTCGTTGTGGAAAACTTTGTTTCTCTTTCATGTTCTCTCTACTGAGATGGCTGTAACTTACTTAAATACTTTATAGAACAGAAGAAACTCACTTTCCGGCACGACGAAAACCCCTGTAAAACTAAAGACTTAGCGCCAAAAATCTTCAGGGTGAGCACCAGATAAGCAGACGCCTGCTGATTAGTTCCTCCCTCTCTCTCTGCACGTCATCCAACAGAGCTACATAGTTCCAGTGCCCAGACCTGCACAGCAGTCACGCAATTAGCTAGTCAGCGTTTTGAGTCAACAGGTAAGTCAGTCAGTTGAGGGTACCTGCATCCTGCACTCACATGCAGGCTCTCAATTTCGCGCCTACAAAATTAGGCATAATGTGCCTAATTTTCAAAACGGACCAACAATAAAGTGAGGAAACCAAGAAGTCTGAAGAGAGATTACTCTTTTTTTAATTCATTCATCGTCTATTTTTTAAAAAAGTCTCATAAATCTTAAAATTTTAAAAATCGCTAAGTTTAGAAGGCTCGATCTTCTTTCATATTCAGATAAATAAAAGGGAGAAAGACACTTATTCTGTTGGATCCGACAGAAAGTTCACAGACGGGGAATAACTCGGTCTACCGGACACAACAGAAAAGATGTCTCGCCCCTCTCTACATAAAGACGAATGAATATCCATCCTTCGAAAACCAGTGATTTTAAGGTTTTTAGATTTTAAGACCATAGTTAAAGACATTCAGAGAAGACCTGAAGAGAGTTCGTCTCTCCTGTGCAAATAGAAGTAAGCGCTCGCCTCCACACTCATTGCACAGTCCTCAAGCCACATATGCGTGCTCTGCTTACGTTTGGTAGTCACCCGGTGACTCCTTTCGATTGTCTGCATGTCTGCGAAAATATATCCCCCCCCCCCATGCAGCTCAGAGCTTATTATTGCTATTGCTAATGTTGAGATGGGGTGAGACTATGTAATTGTGGAATTGAGTTTCCAATGAAACCTTTGTCCATCCCCCATATGATATGTTTGAGTGTTTACTCTCAGACATAAAATGCATATTGTGGTGGCATACACCGGCTGTATAAAATAACATAAAGGTTAAGAATAAAACCTAAGGGCTGCGCTTTAGATACGTCATAACAATTGCACACAAATATTTGGAAATGAATAAAGATGCTCAATGAAACAACATAAAAATAAAAATAAATCCTTTGCATAGTCGATAAAAATGCTACACTGCATATAAAAAAGCTTTCGGCAACTCTGTATAATTTCAGAATCCATAGCTGTGTCAACTGGAGTTCAACGCCATCAGAATGTTAGAATATTTTTACTGGAAATGTACCCCGCTGTCATTTGGAGCGAGTGAGGAAGGCTAGGGTCTTGGTAAAGCGCTTTAGTGCTCGGAATTTTTAAACAAGGACGACCCGCATGGCTGTCTTTTGGGCGGTTTTCGTAAAAGTTTTCCGACGTTTCAAAGGTGATTGCTGCCTCAAACATCAGGGCGATGAGTAAGAATGCTGAAGGCAGCAAGCATCCCTGAACCGGAGCAACAACCAGGAACCATCTTCATACACCCCGCCGAGACAACCTCAAACCTCACTTCAAACTGCGCTCGCTTTATTACTAGGATATAGCCTTGTGTGTTCATCGGATACTAGACTGGATGGACCACAGAATCGTTAACGACGTCGTACTGAAAGTGTCGACTCTCGACTGTAGAGTTCACATCTTGTCAATTCCCTAACGGAGCTGTCACCGATTTACACACATGTAAAGTGGTGCTGTAACACAGACTGAAAAATTACAAGAACAGTCTTTCTGTAACCAGAGCATGAAGTGGGCGCAGTCATGAGATTTGATATTGTGACACTATGAAGCCAGTAGGTCGCATTCGCCAGCGTGTTGACTGCTGCTACTTGTTCTTGAATTATTCACGACTCGAGGGACACGACAGAAGGTCTGCAGATTCGTTTCCGGGAAAACCAGTGTAAAACCGCAGGAAATTGAAAAAAACGCCATGAAAAAGAATATTTTAAGAAAGTAATAACACTTAACATTAAAAATGCAGTATGAAATGCATTTTAAAGTCTCTACTTCAAAACTCCGACGAATTTCTACAGTATTTCTGAGATGAGAATTTTGGCACGTACTCTGTAACAAACAGGACCACGACGTGGTGGTCAGAACATTTGAGGGGCCAAGGTCACAATTTCGTGACTATCCTGACAGACGTTTGTGGCAGCTTTCTTCAGTCCGTCCAAGTAGACGCCGGAATAAAGTCTTAAAACAAATGAAAACTGCCTCTTTCTGTCCCCTTTCCAATTCTTCGACTGTAACGCGTCACCCTTCGCCCTACCAGAGACTTCTTCAGACAGACCTCACACATCCCCAACCCCTAATTTCTTCTCGTGCAGTTACCCACGCGCTCAACCTAGCGGATGCAGACATCAGACAATGCCCAACCAAAGCCGTCTTCTGCAAGTGTAACTATGGACTGTAAGAGTCGATCACAAATTTAATAAAATTCTAGTTTAGCTGCACGTAAAGTAGGGGTAAGACAAACTACTTTTCCCGTTATAGTGCAGTAGGAAAGAGCTCAGTATTAAATTTTTTCGAAATCTCTTACGTCGTCTTTCAGCAAACGAACACACATATCATGAAATACATGCATGAAATTCACCAAAGTCGGACGAGAGTTAGAAAATACAATCCTGTTTTCAGATTTTGCTTGTTTAAACTTTATGCGCGGTGGATTTCAAGGGTTAACAGGGTGTTGCAATTCATAATGACAATATTGTGACCGAGAGATTTGTTTATTTGCCTTTAACGGAGAGAAGCCCTCCAATTACATGAGTTTTACATATTACTAAACATGCTTAATAATTGCAAAGCGTCGCTTTAATAATTTTTGGTGCTTTCTTCAGGCAGGTATAAAACAATTATCGTTTCTCTCACTCCCCGCGCGCAACTCAGCGG
Source organism: Zootermopsis nevadensis (assembly GCF_000696155.1). The sequence continues at coordinate 613,310 of NW_019059559.1, read as the reverse complement.
ACGGACACACATACAAAACTGGGCAAGAATTTCCTGAGACAGCAATGGGACAAACTTTTAACTAAGTAGGATTTGAGGTTTCCACGGCGTCGAGTGCGAAGTTGGATGTCTTCTGGGTTGCTGCGCCGTGCAGTCTGGTAGAGGCTTACCGACGTTTCAGAGGTCCTTACTGCCTCCGTCATCAGGGCGATGAGTACTCATGAAGACAGTCATCTTCAAACTCATAACTGCCGAATACGAGGGTCCCGTCCATTGAATGCGACTTCTCAATTAAATCCATCCGAGCAGCCTCGGCTATTATGCCCAAGGTTTCATTACCACGTTGGTAGATATGAGGTCTGAAGACGAGAGCATGACTTCAGTGGAATTTACAGGCTCTTGGAAAGGGTTTTACTATAAACTCAAAATTGTAAATTGTAGCGGTCACTGACGTCATGCTGAAGTTCCTTCTATTGTAAGGCAGGATACAAGTTCATTGTTGTCTGCAATTTATAAACAACAACTGAACAGGAATAGAACAAATAGTTAAGCGTATGAAGTGGGCGCATTTTGGCGATGTCGTATCTACAAGTCCGTTAAAACGTCTCATCTCCTGTAAGAGGCCTACTTAGACAACGTTAACGAAATCTGGCATGGGGTTCTGCTCAAAACGTTTTCGGGAAAAACTGATTTTACTCCATACCGACTCTAATCGTTTTAATTTTACATAGTATGTCCATAGTAAAAAACAATTATTCCATTAAATATAGAATATACATCAAGACAGACTAAACCATTTCTGTTTAGTATATTTTAATTTGGATACTGCGTGACTAAGAACTTAATGGGTTCTAACTACCATCTCGTATTACTAAGGTACACAACTCTTATTGTGAAAATTTTTGTAAAACAGCCACTTGGAAGACCAAGAATGCGATAGGAGAGCAGAATTAAAACACATCTCAGAGAAACATGTGCAAATGTGATTCAAGATCTTTATTAAACAACGGTAATAATAACGGTACTAATAAAACTACGCAATGAATTTTAGGGTTCCGAAGAATCAGGCCTTTTTGTTTCCAACACTAGGAACAGGAATCATGTACCAGTGTAAATTTCACACTCGTGATTGGACCTACATGATAAATTAGTTATCAGATCGGATGTCGTGTTGTTATTTACCAATTCTTGAAAAGTTACTAACTCCGTGTCCAACATGACTCGAGTCTTGCGGGACTCAAACTGAAGCCCTCTGATACATCACCGTTTCACGGTGACAGCTCAGTATCATCTGCATATTATGAACTGTCGCAGAGCGATACGCATTTCGTGCTCATAACATTTCCTCTCTGGGATATTACGTAACTCAGATTAGCAAGGCTGTAGGCTATTTAAACCGGTCCCACATTTGCGCATTCTGCCGTAACGTAGAAGCGTAACGCAACAAGGGATTCCACTCCCGTTAGGGGGACAATTGCGGACGAGACAGCGCGCATTCTAGCTAACGGGCTGGCTGCGCGCTTGTGGTCCACCAGCTGTCGTGTGGACGCAGCGCGCCGTGAACAGTCAGGCTAAAACTGATCTGTAGATACCGAAGAAAACCTTGATTAACCACAGTCAGGAAACAAATGAGTTGTGAAACTGAAGTTGGCCTGTTGTTTCACAGTCATGACAAAAGTGAAACTGAAGAAAACTTTTAAAAACCTCAGTCAGGAAAACAGTTTCTCAGTTACAGTATCCGGACCAAATTCTGCGTTTCGCTTACGTCACTACCTTGAGAGTAGAAGGAAAAATAACGCATCTATGTAAACGACACAGGACGTAAGACGACGAGATACAAAATACTACCCCTGGAAAATAATGTTTACAGTACAGATGGCAATTGTTTCTTTATCTACTAAACTTCCCACCGCTATGATCTCCTTCCCTATTACAACAAACTGACGTAGAACGCACAGATTCGCCCCAACTACTGACTGTACTTCCTGCACGCCAGCCAGGGTCGTTTCCACTACAAGAAGTGTCCTTATGTTAACACTTTCTGGCCTATGAATCTCTTGAACTGAGGTGAACTCACTTATCTAGATCTCCGGTAAACAGTTAACACAAGCGCCAAAGTGCGAGTGTTTGAAACTAAAGCTAAAGTACACAAATGATCGGACTGTCTGATACTTTCGTATGCTGTAACATGAGCCGAGCATAAAGTACCCAGCTTTGTTTTCCACACGACAATAGACCCGGTGAAGAAACGAGGGACAACAAGCGCGGTTCACAATAGCATTCCTATTACGAACCAAAAAGAGAACCTGTTTCTCCTTCATGCTATAAAACTACCTCGTCTCTCAACCACAAATTCAGTGTTCAAAAGTTTGGCCTCGGTAGTTGGCACTACTGTTCCATATCTAGGGAATATCAGTTACTATTCACTGCCCGCAGGCCGTCTATCATGACCGCGTTTCTTTGTGGACATTCTCCTGCTTCCAAGAGAACACCGGGTTATTACCTTTAACCAGGTCACAACTGCATTATACCATATCCTCACCAATTAATCAAAGTCATCCTCTAATTTGACATTACGTATAAAACGCAAATGGAAAATCTTTGCTAAATAAACTAGAGTTAATTTAATTTCAGTTTCATCCTGATATAAAAACTGGCACACTGCAACAAATGTATCCTTCCGCCCAGGCCGATACCCGATTCCCGAACGCATGGACAGCGGTAACATACACGTGTTTGGCGACTACGGCCCGTTCATAATTTGTGAAAACATATTGTTTTACCGCGTTTTAGAAACTTTCCCGTGACGAGGTTGAAAGATGGCTACGACGAGAATATTTTGGAGTAACTGAAAAGACAATTTAAAGAAGCCTCAAATCCTTATCTTTACAAAAATAGATTTACTGCTGAATATCATGGCTTGAAGCAAGCGTCATCGAGAGAATTCCACTGCCACCGTTAATGGATCCCAATTGTTCTAGTGACTTCAACAGCACACCAAGTCCAGGACTTGGGATACTTGTGAAATCACCACCAACCGTCTCGTTGTGCTACTCCTATGGAACATCTAGTATTTTTTAAAAAAATATATGAAACATCAATAAAAATGTAAGAAACATTACTTGAATTAAAAACACATCGTATTATCAAAACAGAAACTTTCTTCAATAAACACCCAGTTGAGATATGAGGTTTTCACAGCGCTGAAGATTATAATGTTCTTCTGGATTTTGCTTCAAACCTGAATATTGAAGCAGTATGTTCCACAGAAATGTTGGCATCTACCGAAGAGACTACACGGTCAAAACACAAAAGATTACCAAACACTTAATTGTCCACAATCCTTGTACGCCCCTGAACAGCAGAATAAACTTTCAGAATCAAGATACTAAAAAGAATGTGGTGAATGCCTCTAACATATGCGGATTAATTTGGCTTATAGCATAAACATCCCTTTAAATAATCAGTGTCTTTTTTGTTTCTCGTGAAAAATTTTCATACATGGACTTGAGACGTGCTTGAGATCACTGTTTCATATTTACAAACTACAGACTGTAAAACAAATGGCCGGACAGGGCATTTTTCTGAACTTGCCGCTGGCTGTTGTGAAAGAAACTTCGACTAGAGTTCCATTTTTATGGGCTGTGTTATAAAGGTGAAGAGGGGGGGCATAATAAACTCTAATCAACAAGTTGAATCCATCCATTCCCTTTGTGTCCCGAGATTCACTCCTGCCACTCATATCAAATTCTTTTTATTATGTTGGCAATTCACCAATAAGATCAGAGCAGCTCAGCAGAATCGAGATATAAGGCAGGACAAAAGACGATTTCATGGCGCATCAAATCCAATTATTTGCTATAATGTCTGACAACCAGGGAATACCCAAAATGCTCTTGTGGTCATATGTCCCTACACAGTACAATTCAATATAGCAAAAACACATGTACTTTGTTGATATACTAAACAAATAAATTACATAAAAATTTTCTTGGATATTTTCCATCGTTTAAGAAATAAAATAGAAACAATGACGTTTCGGAGATGGGGCTCCATCTCCGCCTTCAGGTACGTGCCCAGTTGGGCCCAATAGATAGAACTAATCCCTATCTCCGGTAGGTCGTTGTTTCTATTTAAATTTAAATTAATTACAAATCAACATGATAAATATCTGATGTGCCATCAGCTTCACACAGTCCTTGCAGCAAATGCCTAATTGCTGTTTGCGCAAACACGCACACAGAATTATTGTTAAGTATAATTTTCCATTCAAGTTCTTATGCTAAATTCTTTCAATCTGGGTCCTAACATTTACAGAACGCGCAAGAAAATTACGTAAACAATTTCGTATATTTAAAAACAGAGATAAAGAGAAATAAACAACACACAAAAGAAAGACTTATCAAAATATCATAGGAATATTCTATGCGTGCGAGATAGGAAGACCTAGATTAACTCACCAAACTTTTTGGTTGGGTGTCTTTAGTCGCCCATTTTTACGAATAATCGCATTTTTTCGCTCTAGCGTAAATGTGTACCCGTCCATGTCTGCCTGCCGCGTTATTTTCAACATTGAGACCACAGAACCCATTCTTAAACCCACTGCTACGCGAAAGTATGATCTACGGTTTCCATAGTTTGAACACACTGTCGCGCAACAACGGCCTTGGTTCACATTGGTGCAAGAATGACCTAAGGGTCTACGATGCTCTCGGGTCTCATTAACGCGACAACGACCTACGTAATCAGGAGTGAATAACCTTTGAAATATCATAGTATTCCAAAGAGTACACCTTTCCAATTTCATTATTATTGCCATAATCATCATCATCATCATCAGTAATATTATCAGCAGCAGTAGAAGTAGCATAATAATAATAAAGGAAATATGAAACATGTTATTTTACTAATACTGACCAAAATTAAGTTTGAATCGCGCTAAATGTCTTCCAGCAGAATAAAAGTAACTACACAGGAGCTATATGTGGGAAAACAAACGGAAAATGCAATTTCGTATGAGTGACACTAATGGAAATAATATGCCACAAGCCCTGCAGCTCAGTGGACAAAGAGGAGGGTTGCTCTTACCTTGGGCGAAGATTCCGCACACGAGTATCACCACAAATGCTGCCACTGCAACAAAAAAATAATGCAGCTATCAAAAGCAAATTCTTTGTGTTTGGCTGAATTAAACTGTATGCAACAAGTAGCATGGAACCGTTTCTTCAACTGTTCTGGCTGTTTTTCCTGTAAGGACCACACAATAAAGAAGTACAGAAGCTGAGGAAAACCTCCGACGCTGAAACAAGATACAGAACGTCCAACATAACACAAAACAAATGATACCAACAGAAACTTCACAACTTTAAAGAAGAGACAAAACCATTAATGCCGTTTGTGAAACATGGCAGAGTTCAAATGCGAAGATTAACCTATATCAAGTATATAGCTGGGTTACTGACAGAATCGTTGAGTAAATCACAAATAAAGTCTCACATTTAGCCTCAGTATCGGGTGAGGTAGTGTGAGTGATCGGCCTCTTTCACCCCCGAGGCGAGTCATTTATGGGAAACTGGGCAGGTCCTAGCATGGACCTGGACGTTTAGGCGAGGAAAAAATTGCTGTTCCACGGGGAACCGATCGTGCAGGCCTCAGATATTCACTTTTGCGTAACCCGTCTCAATTAAAATGTAGAAAGTAATCGGATTTATACTTTAAACATTCTATAATCAGCGTATGCGATATTTCATCTAATAAAGATTTTGATATTCGTACACATAGACTTTTATGTAGGCTATATTATAAATGAGCAGTGCACAGCTTAATTTTCGTTCGTATTATTTATTTCTCTGTCTTTCGGTATGTTTTTATTCCATTAGATAGCTGAAATCTTCTGGTAGACTGGTGGGCTTAAATCTATCTCATTTTGACAGGGATGTTCTTTTTCGTATAAACTATAAGAAGCACAATACGCCTGCTGTAAAACAATATTAAAATAAAAACAGACATTTAAGCAAGAGATGAAGATTTCTGTCTTCTGTGTTGTTGCGCCGTTTCAGAGGTCATACTGCCTCCATCATCAGGGCGATTAAACGCCTTGGTGACGGAGGTAGAAATCTTCATACTCATCGCTGTGAAAACCTCAGATGTTAAAATACCAGAGATAATTTTCGAGAACTACATTTCCCCCATCTTTGACAGTTCTTTGGTTTTATTTAACTTTCTCGGACGATTTAAATTCAACACGCTGAGTTACGGGCTGCAAATTTCCAAACACCGAAATGACATGCCACACTTAACACAACGCCCTCTATAGAATTAAATTATGCTGTAGTTTCTCATTCATCAAGATCCATATTTCAACGCTACGTTTACCACGTAGCCCGGAGCCAGCCACCTGCAAGTATCGACTGAGCTCTGGAATACGCAAATGCGTTATTCGTGCTACAAGAGGCAGGAACTTGAAATCTCTCCTCTGACAGGGTGAAGGTTTATAACGACTTCTCACACTAACTAACTTTCCAAGATGGAGCACATTCATTCCAGGCCCGTTATAAATATCCCACTGCCATTCTCTCGCCGTAAGGAAGTTTGAGATCAATGTAAATTACAATGAAATGTCGCAAGTTTTGGCTGATGCTAAGATTAAGCTAATTATTCTATACGCCGCAATCTAAATTAAAGACGAACGCGACAGTCACAATCTAAGTCATTTGTTTTCCAGGTATTTCCAGTTTTTTACTGACTTTATTTATATCCAGGCTTGCAAATCTTTCATAGATATATAACTGTTCCAAAGTAAAATTTAGCGTAATTTTAAATCCGACATATGGTTCACAGAATCATATAGTGGGATAATAAATTGGCAAATAGTTTCGAATAGACAACAACTGGTCTAGGCAACAACCCAGAAGATAGCCAGCCTCAGACTCACTCCCGTGAAAGCCTCAAATCCTACGATATTTACGTTCTTACGTTAACACGCGTAGTTTTAAAATTGAAAACTACTAAATATCAGTAAAGGAAGGAACACAAGGTTTAACTTTCTGATCTCCCACTAAGACCTGACGTCGTTTTCGATTGGTAGACCTGAATTACAAAGTGAGCACTTTATATGCAAGTTACGAAGTTCTTAATTGGAATTCCTTCATAACCTTACTTAAGTTTGATTATTTGTTATTATGCTTTCTGCACCACTGGGCGAAGAGGTCATGTGTGTAAACTAATGTTAGTGAATGTGACATAACGTAATTGTTGCTAATAATTTTTTTCTTCTTATTCAAAGTCAAATAGACCCGAGTTCAAATATCTGCCCGGAGATCAGTTAGCCTGGTGAACGTTTTTCGTGATTTTTTCTGTCCTCCCGGGAAATTCCAAGACACTGCCTAAATTAAGCCACGACCGCTTCCTTTCATACTGTTTCCAATTCATGATTAATTAATCATCTTATTATCTTACGCGATATAAAATGAGCTACCGAATCACTGTCCGACATCATAAGCCTTTCGACACAACAATCTGGCATGCATATAAATATCAACCCTCTATAAATCTGATCGGAACTGGTTTCCAATGAAATTATTATATTGTGCCTTGTTTGAAGTTTTTTTATTTCGCGATTTATTACATTTAGGTTATATTCACAATAATCTACTTTTTGAGTCTATGAACTTCAACACTGCAACACAAAAGAGAGTTGAACACGGGAACCAACCGGTACAGACGCTCAAATAATAATTAGATGAAATAATTAATTATCAATCTATGCACATACGTAATGTTAGTTAATTTTTGACGAAGTAAATATACATATTTTTGTGTTAATACTGTAAATTTAAACTAACATATTTGTAATAACTAAAATAGCAATTATGGATAACTGAGTGTTCTGAATAGAAAATAATATTAAAATTATGAATATACTAGCTCTGAAGCGAATTCAATTCAAGAGGGATTATTAGAAAATACAAACAGCAGCCAATATCACTTTTATTGCTGTGATGTTAATGAGTCCACATGCTGCATTTAATAGCAGAATAAACAGTTCATATTTATCATACATTAAACCGCTGTAGTGAAGAGCCTGTATTATTATTTGTGATACTCATTAAGACACAACCTGCTTAAAATAAATGATCTAGTTCTACGCAACGATTAAAATATTATTTTTGTTCGTCTTTTCAGTTTACACAACAAACGGCTATCTTCTCTTCAGTGGACGGATGATCCACCCACAGCGTTCACCAACGCTACCCATTTTATAACGCTTAACCTTGAAAACTTTTATACACAAAGCACATCCAAACGTCGCCTGGCAATTCGGTGTTTGCCCCCAAGAAAGTACACGCATGCATCATTATTATAATTATAAAACCAGTCGGGGAATAACTTTAAATGGCATAAAGCGAGTACGCATTATATAACCGCCTCATCTTGTGTAAATATAACTGCAGCAGTATGAAATTTAACATGAACATTGTGTGTTGCATATTTCTAAACGAAACAAATAAACAACAAAACATAACTTAATGATCCCACACAGAATTACTTTATGCCATCTCACGGTCGGGGTCCGTAGTGGCCGCGCGGTCTGAGGCGTGGGCCTTGTACCGCTTAGTACTGGAACCGTGGGTACGGGCCGATCCCTCGTCCAAGAAGTCCTACTGAATGTCTATAGATGAAGCCAACGAAAAGTTGGGACCCGCAGTGCTCAGGCACTTGAAGAACGGGTCGTTCCCAGTATATTTCGGTCTGTAATTAATAACATATAAAAAATATATGATCCGGCGTAGCTCAGTCAGTATAGTGACTGGCTACGGACTGGGCGACCGGGATTCGATCCCCGACGGGGGCAGAGGATTTTTCTTCTAGTCTCTGCGTCCAGACCAGCTCTGGGGCCTTCCAGCCTCTTATCCAATGGGTACCGGGGGTCCTTTCTCGGGGATAAAGCACGGCCGGGGCGTGATGCTGACCACTCACCCCCATCTAGTGCCGTGGTCAAGAATGAGTAGGCACTATACCGCCTCTCCCCCCAAGCGCCTACATGGCGTATAGTGGGACAGCTTTACTTTTTATATTAAAAATACAATCATGGGGATGTTTGTAACCATTTCAAGATCCATCTCAGAATTCGTCTAGACTCACAGAGGAAATCACAAAAAATCAAAGGTAGGATAGTCAGTAGTAAAGGTGAGATTCAAACCAGGTATCTCTTTAAAAACAATTCTAGAACGTTACTGTACACCACTCAGTCTAGAACTTTCTTCATGGATAAAATATAACCACAACTGCAAAACATGTCTCCTCTCTAATCCCTAACATCCACGCATAATTAATTTGCGTCCTAATATTCGCAAAGCACTGCGTCTCTAAAGCCCATAAAAGATGACTGTGCTGTGAACCACTCTTGCGTGAAGAAACTGACATGGAGGCGACAAGTAAGGTGGAGTACACAAAGCATTTCATAAATGACTAACAAGCTCCCTATTATCCTGGTAACACCCCCAACTACAGTATTTGCAAGAAGTGACCAGCACACAGAACAAAGCAATCGGGAGATTCTCGGATGGATTACACAGCGTTAACTATAAATTATTAAGGTGCAGGGTGGAGCGCTGAAGCATGTAGCTTTGAGGTCACGTAACGGACTTAATTATGCGTCTTTTGAACCAAGTGTTCCCACTTGACGCATATGAGCGGGTCAGAGCCGCCTGTCTGCGTGTTTCACATCGCAGCAGAACTGGGGTCCGAGTTGCCTGTCTGTCCTTAAATGTTCCCTGATTCACTTACGGTCATCTATTATATCCCGATTAAGTACTCCACTGAATTTTGTTATACTTGGTATGAACATCTCAGCGAACACAAGCCAATCTTTGAAAGATTAAGCTAGCATTACTTTCTATCGCAATGTCCGTGTGTCAATCCACATGTAAGTCCTTCAACCAGAAACTGCAGAAACAACTGACAAACTTGGTACAAATATCATGCCACTAGAGGTCACGTATATTATAAACGTCTTAATTTCCTCCTGTTAATAATATCAAATTATGTTTATACGAAAAAATTCGGACAGGGATCATTGAAATGGCGTTTTTATTTTCATAGGTCTATGTTAGGATCGGTACATTAACAATAATTGTCTCCATTTTAAAGGATCTTTTTGAAGGATCTGAGAGCTATCCACTTTTCTAAGAAATTTCTCTACAATTTTGAAATCGAAGGCTTATTACCGTGTTCATCAAAGCATACAGCTCAGCCCTATCTCAAATTGATCACCATTTACACCGAGTCCATATTGGTCTTCTGGGCTGTAATGGCGTAATTTACTTGTACGAGTAGATGCCAGAGTTACAGAGAAAATTCTGCTCACGACTTTTTCCATAGTCTTCGATTAACAGAAAAAACACAAAGTTTCGTAAACTGACTCTTCAGGCAAGAAGAAAGGTACCTACTCACTTGGGTCCGTTAGAAAGACCTAGTCTCTGGCACTGAACAACATATGTCATCCAACTGTCTCAACATACCCACCTGGGAATAGGTCTTCTCAGTAGGTGATAGCAAGAACATAATAAAATAAAAATTATATGACCACCAGCGAAAACACAATAATTGACGTCGATTCGAACCGAAAGGGAGTGGGGTTCAACCCCAACCCCTAAGGAATTAAAACAAACATCATAAAACAGGGAATAACCTACCGGTATCGTCCTGTTTATAGGAATAAGGACACCTGCAACTAGCGACCTCTGTGACAGTAATGAGGCCACAGAGTATCTTGGGACCGATGCTCCAGAGGAAACTTATCAGTGTCTACTAAACTACACTATTGCTGACTTGGTCTCATATCTGTACATCTTATTTCTTGAACCTTGTTTCAATACGGCCTCCCCGCGATCGAGTCTTTCTATTCTATTATCAGATAAATATTTACATTCTGAAGGTCTGCACCACAGAACATACCGTGGACGTAACAACATCCGATGGCGCTGCTGCCATTCGCACCTCAGAGTTACAGGCCACGCGTGAAAATTATCTGTGAAGCCCTGGCTCTTACGAAAGTTTTACAACATATAAGCACGTGTAGGTATGTTACTACATTACCTCGTTCCCATTTAGGATAAAAGCAGTCTCCGGTTTA